>AJFL01000113.1:0-22162 GCA_000467735.1 Rhytidhysteron rufulum CBS 306.38
ACTCACTCACTCACTCACTCACTCACTCGCCCTAAACCGCGTGGGTGCTGTGGGCAGCCGGCAACTCTCGAAGCCCCGATCCCGTCGCGACTCGCAGGGGGGTCCCGCAGCTGCTACTCGTCTTTTGCTGCTCCCTGAATCTTGAAGGAGGCCATTGTTGTCTTCGTAAGGTTGGCGCAGCACGCCAATCTCATTAGCCCCCTGTCCTTGCGGCCGAATGTAATCCAACGTTCGCCGAGTGATGATGCGTGGGCACCGAACCACTAGGGAGCTTTCGCCCCGCTGTGCACGCCGCTCGATTATTACGCTTTCAGTACACTCGCCCTGCCAGGACGTCCACTGCTAAAGCCCGAGGACGTGAACAGATATAATGCTCGTCCACCCACACCATGCAGCCCACACGCTTGGATGGCCTTACCCCAGTCCCACAATCACTTGCTGTGAATATTCATATGAGCTCATAGCCCAGTTCCTACCTCCTCTCTTATATTGATCCCACTCGAGCTCGGCCTCCCAGGTACATACTACTCTGCTGTCCTGTTCCACGCTTGCGTCTCCCCTCCACAGCCAATCATCATGTCGAGCCAACGATCATCAATCGACTCCCCCCAAGACAATATCAGAAAGCGAGTCTGCAAAGCTTGCGATCGCTGCCGCCTAAAAAAGTCAAAGGTACACTACTCCTCGCCCAAGAATGTATTGTCTGCCCTTACATGACCTAACATTGCTGTAGTGCGACGGGTCCAGTCCCTGTAGTCGGTGTAAGGCGGACAACGCCATCTGTGTGTTTGGCGAACGAAAGAAGTCTCAAGACAAAGTATATCCTAAGGGGTCAGTGGTCTTTTCTCTACATTGCTCCACTTACCTTTGACTAACATGTCCCAGATACGTAGAAATGCTCGAACAACAACAAGCGCAATTGGTGGCGGGTCTGCGAGAGCTTTACAGTCGACTACAGAAGGGCCAGGGCTGGCCAGGGCAAGCGTTAGCTGAAGCTCAGAACGGACACCCCTTAACACACGACATTCTCGAAAGACTCGACCTCCTACATCCTACGACCGATAGCAATAACCACTACGAGGGCTTTGAAGAAGACTGTAGCCGTATGCAACAACGACTGCTCGACCATGGTGCTGGCCTTACCCATAGACGAGGATCGATAAGTTCGGATTCAGAACACGGTGCTGGTTCGTCGTCGTATAGCGGTACCCCGACAACGAAGTCGGTGCCTTTCAACGATCCATTTGCTCGAAATAACGCACCACCCACCCCACCAATGGGTAGCCCGTTTCCACGACAGTCACAATTAACATCGCCTACAAAACCCGAAGGGCCAGTCTTCTCATCAACTCTCATGCGAACTGGAATGGAGCCATCTGCCCTGTCGCAACCGTTCTGGTCGACGGAACCCATGATGATGGACGATGCCGCCATGGATCTCAAGTATGTCCCAGGATACGACTCAATGAACAGCTACGATTCTGGCGCGATGCTTCTGGATCCTTACGCAGTAAATCCATCCGGTCCAATGATGACAGAATGGAACGACGTCAATGATTTTGACTTCAATAACTTCATAAATCCGCTTACTACCTGATTCCATTAGCCTTGTACTCTATTGTCATTCGTTGACTCATTTTTTCTCTCTTTTCTTTTTCTGTCTAGCGTTCAAGCGTTCGGGGTCTGCATGCACAAATTCGGACGGAGTTAAGGGGTGATTTTCCGGGCGTAATTCGAATTGGTCATTGGGCATTAGAAATGGGCCTGGCTTCGGGCACTATGTTTACTGGCTGTAGGATAATAGGCCCAGTCATGACGTGGGATATGGTACATTCATTGGTACTCTTGCGGATAGTGTCTGCTCCGAGGAACAGAGAGGTGTGATGAGAAATAGGATAGACGGAACTCCGTACTTGGTTGGATCTGGAGTTGGTCAGCAACGACCAAGTTACAAACAAATGTAGCCAATAAATAGCAATATACTAGTCCACTCCACAAATCCTCTACTCAAGTCGTGTACCATTGAGATAACAGCGTTGACCAACCGGGTGAATTAATAATGTCGCTGTTGTAACGATAAGCGAGTTGGTGTTGAAAAAGGTAAATGCACTGACCATGATGACTAAACTTCGACTTGTGCACGTGCGTTCCAAGGGTCGTTCTCAACCACCTCAGAACTCGTCAAACCTTGCAAATATCACCTTTGTATGCGAGCCATGACCATTGTGCCTTTTATTAGGAAAACCCACTGGCGTCAAATCTGGAAGAATGATGTTATCTAGATCTCACGACATGCCACCTGCAAAGGTCAAGTGGAGAGAGAATTACTCCACCAACGGAAGAATTTACTCCGATTAGGCTAAACGACAGGTTGTTCAATATGGATTCTGTCGTTCTTCTTCTCTCAACTGAAACTCAGGATTGTGTGTTATATAACGTCTTCAACGCAGAAACTTTTCCAGAAACCCTCTTGAAACCGTTTACTCAAGCCTTTGGTAAGTTTTTGTGCCCTATCAAGCCCCGAACGAACATGATTCAGCAACGAATTGGATGTACCCCTCCTCACTTGCTGCAAGGCGTCATCTTGGTTAAAGGCATGCCTGTCAATTGCCCCTGCTAACATGTCAACTCGACAGTCTTATTGCTCCACCCCAGCCCGTCAAGTCTGAATCAGTGTCCTTATCCGTACATTCCAATTTAGGAAACATGTCGTCGTCTGATGCCTTTACCTTCTTGCCTCTGGGCGCAATCATCCAAGATTTCAAGGTCAACAACAAGAGCATCGTTCAGGGATTTCCTACTGCGGAGTTGTATAAGAAGTACAATAGCCCATTCTTTGGCGAAACTATTGGACGAATCGCAAACCGTGTTTCCGGAGCTAAGATCAACGACTTGAACGGCAAATCTTACCAATTGGCAGTGAACAATGGACCGAACTCTCTACATGGCGGAAACGTTGGCTTTGGGAAAGTCGAATGGGAGGGACCTACTTCGGTCGAGAGGAATGGCAAACAATCCACTCTCTTCAAATATACAAGCAAAGATGGCGAGGAGAATTACCCCGGCACTGTGGAAGTGAGAGTTTGGTACACACAAGAGAAAGAGCAAGAAAATGGCGCCGTGAAGGAGGTACTGTTGATTGAGTATGAGGCCGAGTTGGTGGGGGGTGACGTCAATGAAACAGCCATCGGATTGACCAATCACAGGTGGGTATTCGTTCTTGAAGTGCAGGTGCAAAATGCTTATCAATTTATCGTAGCTACTTCAATCTCAGTCAGGCGCCAACAATCGCCGGCACAGATGTGACGCTGGTGACGAACAAGTACCAAGTCGTAGACGACGGAGGCATACCGACAGGACCCATCGAAGAGTACCCAGGTGTCACTGCAAACAAGGTATTCACTTTGGGAGAAAAGGAACCAGACATTGACGATTGCTTCATCGTCAACACCAATGCATCTAGCATTCCCGTCGATACGAGGGCACTCCCGATTCAGAAACTAGCATCATTCTATCACCCAGACAGCAAGATCCACCTCGAAATCTCAAGCACAGAGCCTGCCTTCCAATTCTACACTGGTAAATATATCAACGTCCCAGCCGTCGAAGGACTCCCAGCCCGCGGCGCAAGGTCTGGGTTCTGTGTGGAACCAAGCAGATATGTCAATGCTGTTAATGTGCCCGAGTACAAGGGACAGGTCCTTTTGAAGAAGGGTGAAAAGTACGGAAGCAGGATTGAGTACCGGGGGTGGCAGGCCTGAGCTCGCGACGTCGACAACATCGACTCAGTCACTCATTCTGAATAAGCTGTAAAAGATATGAGCATAAACTATTAGAATATAACATGATGAATTCGGCATAAGTGTCTCACCTGGGGTTTCCCACATGTTTGACGATGATGTCAGTGTCTGGTGGTTTAGCAGTTGACCAAAACGGCAAACGGCAAACAGCAGGGATGCTGACGCCAACCCGAGAGTTATGCAAGTTGTGTGTCGATCTGCCGAAGCATAATTTTGGCGAGGACCCGACATCCGAGCGAAGGTCGTCCAGCCGCTTGGGATTTTCGTTACTTCGTACCGTACCGTACACGCAGTATCTGTAGTAGCAGCAGCAAGTAGTTCGTACGTGCACCATCCGTCATCCACATCCCACATCCACATCCACGTCTTCGCCCAAAACAACCAACATTCAAAGGCAGCAGCAGGCCGGCAGCGTGATCACTCATCCATCACCAATACAATACTCGCACGCAGTCCTACAAATCATCTTGTCCGATCCCTGTGCGCCATTTACAATCATCTTCATCGACTAATCCAAACAAGAGCCGTTTCGCGCAGCGGCGGGCGAGACTTCAAAAGAGGGCTTTTTGGTTTCGCACGAGCGATGTCCGTCGGCCTTAATCTATCCCCGACAACCCCGATTGTGATGAACCCGTGCCTTTTTGGTCAGCAAGCTTTCCCATGCCTCTAGGTAGCATACCCCGTACTTTTGTCACTTGCCTACTGGACCACAGGGGTACCTTGATGAATACCCTGGGCGTTAGACCCATCGTCCTGTGACTCTATCAATCAATTGTGAAAACATGCCGCCTCAAGCTTCCACACACTAGACTGCACCAATCATTCATCCCAGCTGGCACTGGACTGGTAACAGCCAGCCCAAATAAATTTTTCTTCAATATTCACAAACTTTTTTTTTCATACAGGCCCACAGCTCAAACAGCTATTGCGCCATTTTTTTCAGTTATAAAAAATTTGTATGTCTTGATTAAAACCTCCACAACGCTTCGTCCCGCCCGCGGCTTGCATCCCATTTGGGTCGTTCGCTGCAAAATCCAGTCCTCGAAAGATCGAGAAATTCCATCGTACCACCAATCACATGTATACCTCGATACTTTCTGACAGAAAATACCCTCAGGCCTGGGTGTGACGTGCTTACATTTTAATGCCCCATAAGGCAGTGGCAGTCATATCTTCATGATACACGGCTCGATTGGGCCTGGCAGGCGTCGAGATCGCCAACGTCAGACTAATACCTCTTGCAGCTCTCTCATCTCAGATTTACTTCATCCTCATGTAGCTATCCTTTAGGTATCCCCAACGTGACAAAGACGCGGAACTGAGTCCCCTTTCCGTAGTACACCAATGTTCGGACCAAACCCGGCGATTCGAGTTCTGAAATAACCTTACACACATCAGTGGGTCACATCACCAGCTTCTAGAAAAGCAACACTCCGCTTTAAAGCCACCACGGCCACCTTTCGGCATAAGCTAAGAGCTGAAATATCCTTCCTTAGAAAATGGCGCTTCTCCTCGCCAATTAGCCTCATTCGAAAGTAGAGGTATTTTGAGCATGAGTGATTTTCTACGTATTTGTCGACTCTCATATCACTACTCAACATGAAGCTTTATTTACCTAGGTTCTTACTATTTGAGGGTTACGAATTGTTCAAGGGGCTCTCCACTTTGCCAGCCACTCAGATTCTCTTGATCCACGTCTATGGCATCGAATCAGAAATTTCGGAAGCTACCCCGAGGCGCGCGGCAGCTCCCTTCCTGCAGGCGCCAAGTTCTGGACGGTTGATGCGACGAAAGCGGTTCTATCCTGCATGATTCCATCATCCTCTCTGAAAACGTTTGGGCTGCCACGACAGATCGCTTTCTTGATTCTTGGAACCTTGTTTAGGTAGTCGAGGCGAAGTCCCGTACTTCAACACCATTTAACGGCCGTATACTCCATCTCACTCGCAGTGTGTGATGACAAAACAACGGAATTATAAGTCTTTGTCGATCCAAACGTTCTGACAGAAGAGACGACGAATCCCCGCATACTTTGAACTGCTGACAACGCTCACGTCCTAGACTGAAGGGTGTTTATCAGCAAAAATGCAAATGTCATACTCCCATACTAATCGCACTACTGTCTCTGGATCCAACGATGTCTTGGGCAGTATCCGACAGAGGTGGGCAGGTAAACGATGCAGAACAACCCATGGGAACATCATCTCAACGCAACGTGCTCCTCGGCATATGCATCAGAATCTGACACGAGCCTAACAAAGCGTTCAGAATTATTCCCAAGGACCACAATAGTCGCCGGCGATGATTGATGTCTAATCGGCGAAGTATTTCGGATGTGTATTCCGTACCCAAGCCTTAACGTTATGCCTAAGATCTCCAGGACAAGATTTACAAATCACAAGTACCGTTGAATCCCCTGATCTACCATACATTTCCCGGGTACTGTATCCAGACTACCATACCACCGGGACGCCAAGCTGCATCGATTCGTTTATACAAGTTCGCCAAAATCTGACCAGTTCCCGAAATGCGAAGAGACCAAGTTGAAAAACGACGGCCACGTATGTGAGCTCGCTCAGGTTAACGTTTGCTCTTCCCGCTCACACCAGTAATCATTTCGCAAAGAAAACAAAACCTCTTTAATCAACTATAGTATGACTCAGATCCATTCAATCCTCACGATTCCCCGCATCTTACAAAAGGCTCAAGAGCGGTAGCTTAAAGATTTTGATTGTCGGTGATGCATTAGTCTCCTAACAAAGATAGAGGTGGAGAAGGGGGATTCCAGGCAACGACCGACCCCGATCAACTTTCAGGGCCTTCTTGCTTTTGATGGCGGCGACCCCGATCTGCATGAACGCATGCGCGGGGAAGGTTTGAATGACAAAGACTCGTGCAAACGCAAACTGTGTTTCTTTATAAAGTCATCCGGTCACGTCTCAGTGGCTGCTTTTGCATCTCACGCTATTCCGATTTGAGACTGAGCTTCTGAAGGTAGTTTTCTTTATGTCGTGATAACGGCGTCTTTGCATATGCGGGATTCTATTTGTGTATCTCTAAGTTGACTTGGCTACATCTCTGGGCAGGAATTGCACTATCTATCATGAATGACAAAGCAAAAGCAAAGCAAACACCGAACTCCGTGACATCACGTGTTGATTTTCTCAAGCACACACTTATTCTAAACCAATTACGCCATAGCCAAAAAAATTAACCCTAAACCCAAAATCGGTTAACTTTAATGCACCCCGCCTACATGACGCATGATAAGCACGTTTTAACGCCACGGGTTGGGAGTTGGAGGGTTTTGGAGTGAAGATATATGGAGTTATGTATACTGTTAATTTTAGATCAAGTTCAATAATAGCATGTTGCTATGGCCGAGTGGTCCAAGGCGGTAGATTTAAGTTCTACATGAATACCTCTACTGGGGAAACCCGCGTGAGTTCGAACCTCACTGGCAACACTATATTTTTTTGCAGGTTTTTCTTTGGGTGTGTGTTTCGTCTCTGATGCTGATATTCTACTCATTTCCTCCCTATTTTTTATATTAGGTCAAATTGTCATGATGAAGTGTTCTTAGAACTTGATTTTGATGCCTGCGCATTACTTGAATTAGGTTGTGTTTTTCTTACTATCTTTTTTTGTCATTGCTAGGTATACCTGCGTGCAAGGCTTGATTTTAATGTGGTATTCTGTACGAGCTCGGGGAGTTTTGATTTTTAGTCTCAACAATTTCCTGTCGGTGATGCTTTTGCTCTTGCTTTTACGCGTATACCCTAGATCCTTTGGCTGGGTTTGTGCAGTTTAGGCTTTAAGTATGACGATAACAATGAAGTAAGAACAAGACCAGGTACCGTCTTCTTCAAGATTATTTCAATATGTTGCAATTCTGACGAGTAGGAGCTAAGGCGGTAACGTTACCTAGACTCAAGTAGATCGGATGATAAAGGTGCAGGATACAACACCGAACGAAAGGGGATATTAAGTAACGGTAAACAAGCTTAATGCAAAGCAGGACTCTAACGGTCTACTCAAATCTTTTACCATTTAACCTGGAAGAAACAATCACAGTACCATCTCGTAGGTAGGAAAGGTGATTGGTCCACAGAGCTGAAAGTCATCAAGACGGCCCGTGCACTATGGTGATGATATCGTCACGGATATCGACAACTCCAACACTAACCACAATCATGGCGCAACCAGCCCTCGCGATAATTCTGGACGACAGCCGATAGCTCTCCAGACTCTCGCACTGCACTTCATGGGGGACGCTGACAAGGCCAAAGCCCAGGAGCCCCTGGCAAGCCCGTCCGCAGAACCTGTAAACGAAAGGGACAAGATCGAGAAGAAAGATTTCATTAACCCTACTATCAACATAGTACAGAATGCCTCCCGAGGCACCTCGGTCAGCGGAGATACACCCTCGAGAGAGGGGACTCCTCCGCCGCTTCCTCCCCGACCGTTAAACGCGCCCCTTCTCGGATCAAGACCTCAGAGTTCTGCCGGTATTCTCCCTTCTAGGCCGGCCTTGCAATCGAAGCCGACGACCCAACTATCCTATGCAGATACGCAATCATATACCGACGACTCGAAAGATTCGACTCCAGCTTCGAGCGCATTGAAGCAGAAGGGCTTCTTCGGGTTAAGAAGCCGTAGCGCAAGCCAAAATGCAAGCGATGTGGAAGATACTATGAGTATTCAGAGTTATGCGCCAACCGTAGGCGTGGGCGGAGATACAGAGAGCATGTTGGGAGATGTTCTCGGCGATCCTGAGAAGTCCATATTGAAGTCGTTGGGCCATTCTCTTGATCAAGATGCGGACATGTTGTTCCCTGATGACCCTGAGTTTGAGAATGCCTTTGCGCACGAGTTCGATGAGGTTGGAGAGATCAATTCAGATGGTTCAAATGAAGGTCAGAGGAACATGCAGTCTTTGAGGGCGCTCACTGATATATTATTGTTTATAGAATCTGTCATGATACAATGGAGATCGAAATTGAAACATTTTCTCATTCTATCTTCTGCCGGGAAACCCATCTACAGCCGACATGGAGATGATCAATTGATTACAAACTATATCGGTATTGTGCAAACCATTATATCCTTCTACCAAGGCGCCGATGATGTTTTACGAAGTTTCACAGCCGGCGATGTTCGATTCGTAGTCATGACCAAAGGTCCTCTAAACTTGGTCGCCATTAGTCGAATTGGAGAGAGTGATGCCCAACTACGTGCACAATTAGATGCACTGTACATGCAGATTCTCTCAACCCTCACACTACCAAGCATAGAAAGGATGTTTGCGGCCCGAGCCTCATATGATCTTCGACGACCCCTTCAAGGAACGGAAACCCTGATATCCGCTCTGGCCGATGGTTTCACCCGAGGTTCGCCGTCGACGTTACTATCGGCTTTAGAATGCCTCAAGTTACGAAAGTCTCATCGGCAGGTCATCAATAATACGTTTCTCAAAACGCGCAGCGAAAACCTCTTGTACGGACTAATTGTAGCCAGTGGTAAGCTTGTGAGCGTTGTGCGACCCAAGAAACACTCACTCCACCCCGGAGATCTGCATTTAATATTCAATATGTTGTTTGAAGCCGGGAGCGTCAAGGCAGGCGGGGGCGAGAATTGGATACCTCTTTGCCTGCCGGGTTTCAACAACACCGGTTACCTGTACATGTATGTCAGCTTTCTTGATCTGGAACGACCGACAGAACAAGTCCAGGAGCGACCACACTCGTCATCCGGTGAGCATGACGAGGTAGCGATTGTTTTAATCAGCGCCAACAAAGAGGGGTTCTTTGAGTTACGCCAAATGCGCGACGACCTTGTCGAAGTAAGTCAGATTCAATTAACCCAGAACCTAACCCCGGTAAGTCCGCCTAAGACAACGGACGAAAGACTGACACATCCGCGAATACACAGCAATTGCAGGCCAACGCGAGTATCGAACGAATCCGCGCGGCTGTCAAGCAAGGCCGTCCCACCTGTACAGAGATCGTCCCCGGCTCTCCACTGCGCCATTTCTTGTACAAGTCACGTGGCAACGTGCAATTCACCATGCCCTCCTATGAGCCCTATTTCCATACTGACATAAGCCGACGACGGTATGTAGCATTATCCGTGTCACTCACGGCAACCCCCACACATCTCTCTCAGCCTGCACAGTCATCATTATCCATGACTCGTTTTGGCAGTAGAGAAGATTGGAACGGGTTTCTGCCTGCCTTTATAGAGTTGAAGATTGACAACGCTGACAAATTCATCGACCAGGTTGATGAACTTATACGCTACCCTGCATACGCACCTGCATACTAAGCCGACAAACCTCAAGGTCCACCACGCAACAACCACAACCAATATATCCCTTGCTTGGACAACGCCACTTTTCGAACTCTACTGCGTAGCGCCGCTAACGACGTCCCGAGCCGCCTTGGCGCAAGCCGCAAATAAGGTTATTCAATGGGTACGGAAAGAGGAAGAGAGAGTCTTTATCATTGGCGGGGCGGTGTTTTGATCGAAGTCACGACAATAAAAACATGACTAGGATATTAATATCAAGATTTGGAATGCATTGCATTTGGATATGTGGAAGATTATATTATTTTTTGGGTGCTAGAAACGCTTATCATAATCAAGATACCCCCCTGGTCTAGTATGAAATCAGATCTTCTTTCTTTAGGTATATTGCTCGCTATGCTAAATTATTGGGTATCTTAGTATGGCCGTAACTGTCGTTGACTTTATCCAGGAAGCTTTCGTCTGGTACATCACCAGTGTCATTCTTCTTCAACTTCTTAATCCAGATAAGCTTTTCAAGTGCTTATCCATAATCAACCCCTGCATTCAACATCCGCCACACCAAGTTATTCACTCGACCTCACAAAGGACCACCATCCCAAAGCCCTTTTTCCTTCTCATCCTTAAAAACATCATATTCATATTCATTCTCTTTCACCTTCACCTTCATCTCAACCTTTCTCACACTTCCCCAGTCCCTCGTCCCCTCAAAAACATTCCCATTACTGCTCAGCTTCTCCTTCCTCTCCCTAGGAACCAATTCCCAGTTCCCCTCCCTACTAATCCGATCTTTCTCAGCCATACTCTTGGCCCTCTGTTCCAGCTTCCGCTGCTGATACGAAATATTCTCCAATCCAGTTTGCGAGCACGACGCCCATGGACGAACAGTAGGGATGGGATTCGAGATCTCGAGCGGGAGTGAAGGAGTTCGACTTCGGGGGGAATCATCAACGGCCGTAGAAGCTAAAGAGGCGGAACGAGGTGTACTGATGGCAGTTGAATCCGAAGTTGTGGACCACAGACGTGCCGGATCCACACTTATAGATGATGACGACGACGGAAGCGGTAGCTTCTCCTCATCATCACAATACGAACAAGTAGTCTGCCCACAGTTACAATATACAATCGGATTTACACTAGCTGGTTTTTCCAACGGACAAATCGCCTCGCTGTCCCGTCGTTTTGTTACGCTGCTCGTTCGCTGGATCCCATGGCGCTGATGTACTTGTTTCCCGTTGAGCGTTTTCGCGGCGAAACTGAAGGTAGGGTCGAATATGCCTTGGGTGTATTTTGCCCAGCGGTGTTGACGCGGGTCTGAGACTTTGCGGGGTGATCTGGTGAGTAGGAACATCGATGGGAGGAAGCGGGAAGAGGTGGAGGCGTTGTTGGGTGTCTCCGAGGCGTCTATGTGAGTGTTCTCCATGGTGTTGCTAAGATCCTCGAGTTGAGGAAGTTGTTCATGTGGGAGGAGTGGGATGTGGTTTGAGGAAGAAAAGGACATCGTTGAGGGTGATGGTGATGGTGGGGGTGATGGTGGTATGTGTGAGTTGTCCTTTGGTCCTGCCATTGAAAGCTGATGTGTAGTTGAAGAGTGTTCTTCCAGGGGCGTTGAAGCCATCTTATAGTACGTTCTCCCCTCTCTCCTGCTTCAACAGTATTGAGCGTGAACTATGCCGTATCGCTAACCGAAGTAAAAGCACAACTTTCTTTCCTCAATGATATAGAGGTATATCGGATCCTCAACCCAATATATAAAACACAAGCGTGTATCAGTGACAAAATTCGCTTCCAAACCTCCTCTATCAGAGCGGTGAATACGGTAGCGAGTGTCGTGACCAAGAACCTGAGGATTCTTTCTGACAACACACATCACAATTGGAGAAGAAGAAAAAAGGCCTTTCCATATATCTTGATACAGGGGAGTATTGGACTCTATGATCTAAAAAGGGAAACGTGGATAGAAGGCTGCGTTTTATCAGAGCGACCGAATACATTGTATAGTGCGTTCACAATACAAAGTAGTAACCACAGCCCAGAACAGATACTGTACATGTACACAGATACATACTGCACAATGCCCACCTGACCGCACCTCGCCCCATCGTGAACACGGTACGAACTTCCCTTGCACTCAGTAGTATCCAAAGTTCCTTGACCAAAAGCCACATCATCCGTCAACCACATCACCATTCGTCAACTCCCCAAATCCCGACCTTCTCCCACGAGGCTTTCCCCCACGAGGCTTTCCCCCAGATCCAATAGTTCGGGTTTTCCGTCCATCCTGCAAGGCAAAGTCTCGGTGGCTTGGAACCTGTTTCCAAAACCGTGGAGAGATCTAGATTTCACGTGGGCAGGTTTGGGTTCAGCTTGGATTGTAAATTCGGAGGAAGTAGGTGATTGGTGCCTTGGGTGGTTGACGTATTTGGTTCCGATGTTGCGGGTTTGGGTATTGGGAATGGTATGTTGTAATCATGTAAGTGACCTACGTGATTTACAACCTGCGAAAATCTGGAATTTGGTATATTTATTTGTATAGATGAGTATTTCAAACATTCTTCTTAAAATAAATTTAATGTCTGTTTTATGGCATTATTCATCCATCTCCTTCAAACCATACATACACACATAATTTCTCAGCCTTCCAAACCCCAAATCTAGAACACAGCACCCAAAAACCCCGGTACACGTTCCTCTCACCTCACACCCACAGCATCGGCAAATCCAACTCCCCATTCCCACTGGATCGATCCCACCGCCTCTCCCTCACGCAACGGATCGTTCCCAAGTTTCCGTCCTCCGGTACCGTGGTTCGGTACATCAATGGTTAAAAATACCACATGCAAGATTCCGTTTTCGGATAACGGTGGCTAGAACGTTTGAGGCTGATGAATTGATTCTAGGGCTGAGATCTTGGAGATTTTGGTTTTAGGACTGGGAGGTTGGGTCTAGATTGACGGGGGATTGAGAGACCGGGGGGTGTTTAAGTGGTGGATTGTTTATAAGGAGTGTTGTCCGGCGGAGAGCTAGAGAAGATAGATGACTTGCTTGCGGCTGGGTATTCGGAATGCTCCAGCCTTGTCACGAGAGTGGTATGAGATGACAAGTTCTGGCGTAGATGTCGTCTTGGGCGTGCTGGATACTGGCTCCCATCCGTAGCCACCGCTCTGTTGGTTCCCGTAATCGTGAGGGTCGATTTGTGGGCTGATCGGAGGAGCTCCCTTGTGGTTGTGTACTATAGTCTTAGGACATTCACTCCTTATCCCTTTGCCCACTGCACCTAAACCACAACACTGACTTGTCTTCTCATCTTTATTATTACAATGCCGCGTACTTGCTTCACCTTTTAATCCATAGCTTAAAACCTCTCGTGATATAGCTGGGTAGAGAATATAATTATTTAAATCATGACCTTAAACTACATCTTGAAACCATTTCTTTGACCTCGTGCTCATAAATTAGCGTATTCCCTTCACTTCATGTCCCAAAGCTTAATCTATATGGTGATACGGGATGTTAGAATATATAGCTTCGTTCACTGATGCGCTATTCCAGGTTAAGCGAGGCTCTTATATTAAGCACTTCACTTCTTCACTTCTTGATAATATAGTAATATTCGTGACTCCAATGTCAACTTCCACATATGAGGCTCGGTTCCATATATTCAAGTCACATCCACACACTCAAGCAAGGCACAAAGTGGTATCATACTACATTGAATTTTTCGAAACAACCATATCAGGCTAAAGAAAGCAGACTAACACCTCCACACCCCCGAAACTACACGCCAGCTAGCCCATGCTCAAACTAGGATGCTGGAGAAGACCCCGCTGGGGGGGTATACGAATTTGTGTGCCATACGTTAGGATACGATGGGTGTCTCTGGAACAACTCTGTTTCAATACGGTAAGCCATATCTCTCAGAAGCAGGTTGTATGAAATGCATACGCTCTCGACCCGGCTCCGCCCCCTCTGGCATCACCACGCCATTGCGCCAACCACGCTCTGCTGCTAGCGTGGTGGCGCTGGTTCGGCGCCGTTGAGAGTGAGGGTCTGTAGGAGGATCGGATCTGAGCATGGTTCTTGGACATGATTAGTGCTGCTTCAAATACTAGGTTGTGGACGAAGAGGCTGGCGGAACGCTGGTGGCGTCGGCACAGCTGGATAAGGGTAGGATCCGGGGAGGGCTGGGTTGTCATACTCGAAGTCAACCTCCTCCGTAGGAGACTCAGGCTTGCTTGACGGTCGGCGGCGACTGACCATGTGCCATAGGCCTTTGAAGGCCGTTGAGATCTTCTGACGGACGTATTTGAGCTTCGACATGCCCACTGCACCCTCGAAGGTTTGGACGGATGGCTGCTTGGTATCTGCTTGCCGAGGGCTGGTGTCACGTCTGTCGATGTCTTTGAATTCAGATCCAAGAGGTGACTGTCCGATTGCAGTGTCCTTGACCTTCTGTTTGGGGCGGAGACGCTTGAAGAACTTGCTGTTACCGTTCGGGTGATCGTCAGAATCGTCGGAGAAATGAGACTGCACTTCGTGGTGGTCCGAAGTGAACGTGGAGGGAAGAACAAGCGCCGGTGCACGCGTGGGGTATCTCTCGCCTGGCGTGATGGAATCATCGTTGTTGCTCAAGCTATTGGGGCTGGTGGCAAAGCCGTGCATGTCGAAAGCCCGGTCTTGTGCACGATTGGTGGGACGCGGAGCAACGCTTACTCTATTCATTTTGGCAGGTGCATGAGTGAAGCTGTCCTCACTTCCAGGCATGCAATGAGGCATTGTGGATGATGTGAGGCTTTCAGTAGCTTCAAGCTCAGTCTCGCTGTCAGAGGACAATGACAGACGTAGCCTTGAAGGGCCTGGACGTGGTGAGTTTCGAAGAGGAGCTGGCTTGGGCAAGCCAATGTTGATGTTCGGTAGGTTTCTTGTCCAAGGGTAGTTCTTGTCGAAGTTCCATGGACGAGTCTCGGTGGGAGAGGAGATGAGAGAATGAAGAGAACGACTGCTCAGACGAGATTCAATTGACACTCGCTGTATCTGGTTGCCTCCTACCGAAAGGGAACGCGTGCGAACGAAAACGGGAGAAGGAGCTTCGAGTTCCGCTAAGGGAGTCTCCTCACGTGCCCTGGCACCCTCCATACTCGCGCCTTCACTGCTTTCTTGCTCCCCTCCAGCAACACCCACCCCACATTCCACTTTCTCTCTGCCCGTCAGCTCTTCATACAATCCGTCATCAATCACCACCAAACTAAGCCGTCCTGGCATGGGTCGAAGTCGTGCTGAAGACCGCTTCGTATTTGGCACGCCTACCACTTGCAGCTGTTCAATGGCGTGTTCCATGATCACGTCCTCGGAGTCCATCGTCTCTACCTCGCTGCTCCCATCTTCACTCCTAAGTGAAGGTAGCATCTTCGACAATCGCTGAGTAAGGCCGCCCACGGAAGGGATGCTCAAGTTGTCAATCTCAGACATGAGCTCTGTTGCCGAGAAAGGACGCCTCAAGGGCATAAAGTCCAAAATCGTAGTAGGCTGTGTGTTGTCCAAAGGTTTGTCCAGGTCATCCAGGCTTGCAAAGAGGCTCTTGTACCTCTCTCGTATTGCTCCAACTGACGAAGATCGCTCAGGTAACGCACCGCCGACCTCACGCATACCATCAAACGTACCATCTAGCGATTTCGAAGGACGAGCATCGAGAGCCTCGGTCAGTCTGGCAAACAAATCTGTGCGGCTAAAATTCAATGACGGCAACTTGCGAGTCTGTGCCAGAGTAGCTGGTCTCAAAGATCTCTCAGAAGCACTTCTGAATAGTCTCATCTCCTCACGAATACTCGCTACACGTCCAAATGGGAACCGAAGGATCGATGACTTCAGATTGCTCGCACTTGTGTTGACACTGGAGTCTTCGTGAGACTCTTCTTTGAGATCAGGCAAAGGCCCAAGCTGATATCGGTAGGCGGACAACCTGAGGTCCGTGGTGGTCTCGTCCTGGTTCATCCCACGACTAACCCTTGAATCAACAACACCCTCCAGAATGTTTGGGAGCGAATTGCGGGCATTCCACACCAGATGAGTTGTAGTATTGCTGTCTCGACGACGGTTCTCAACAGGGCACGGGGAATCAGATGCTAACAGGAAGCTAGAAGAGTCTTTCGACGGTGTATCATAGATCGAGGAGGATTCTTGGGCAACTGGAAGAGGACTGCCTCCTAGAAGTAGGTTCAATACATCTGCGCCAGTGCTCTTTTCAGGGCTACTCTCGTTTAGTCCAGAGAACGAACGGGTTGTCGGTTCCACCAGCGTGTTATCTTCGAGCGTCTCCTCATTGACTAGGCTGTTGTTTTGCAATACTTCTGGATTCAAGTCGGTAGAAAAGGGGCCGGTCTCAGCCAAGGAAAAACTCTTTGTGGGTTTGTGATTTTCTTCATTGTTTTTCTGAGCGACATCTTCTTCACCTTTAGACTTTCGATTACTGCTATTACGCTTGAGCAAGGATTGTACGCTCGGAAATCGTTTTGGCCGTGAAAGGCGAATCAAGAAATCTGCGACTGCTTGCGTCCTCTGTGCCTCTTTTGAAGAACTCGACTCGCGTGGTGGTATCAATGGTTGTTGACGTATAGTGCTTGTCGACGAAGAAACTGACGCTGCTATAGAACTTGCCCTCGATCCTAACCTTGAACCAACTCGGAAACGTCGAGCATGTAAAGACGAACTTGACGAACGCGGTGGAATAACAGGGAGTCCTGAAGATGGCTGTACTGGTGTGATTGGGATTGGTACGAAGGCTACAACTGAGGCAGGTCGGTTTGCCTCCAGGTCAGGCTTCGGGTTCAATTGTGTAACAGGTGCTGATGTGATCCTAACTGGTGTAGTTGTTTCTTCACAGCTCTTGAATGACTTCCCATCGGAATCCTTGCAAGACTTCTCGTCAACGTCCTTGCATGACTTGAAAGACTTTCCATCAGACGAGTCCGGAGTACGATGCCTCTGATCCTCTGCGATATCCCCTGCCTGAGAGGATCCAGGAAACTCCACTTCTTCGCTTTGACTTCTAGCGATGTATTCACACAAGACATCAGAAATCGTATCTTCCTTCTGTCCCATCATCTGTTCAGAGTGTGTAATCGCTGACCCAGTAGTTGAAGGATCCGTATCAACGGCATGGTGCTTTTGTAAAATGCAATGAGATTGCGTGTCCTGTTCCTTCACCTCTCCACTGCCGAAAAAAGACATCTTCTCTGGCCCAGATACAGATCCCGCGTGTTCGTCTTCTAACTCCCAAGAAGTTTCAAGGAGCGATTCTCGATTCGTCGACATTGTTGATATCTCCTCAGTAGTTGAAACTGGTTCCAACGCGTCCAATATCATTTGCCTTGTGATGCGTTTCGCCACTGGAGTTGCAGGAAGTTCCGCGATGACCTCTGCTGCAGGAAGTTCTGCTATCTCTTCAACAGACTCTTTCTGCTTTGGTATCTGTTCAACTGATCCTCGTTCTTCCACTATCGTTTTGATCCGATGAACAAACTGCAGCTGAACCCTTTCTGCATCAGGCTCGGCCAAGCTTTCGACAGTCTCAAATTGTTCAGTATAGTCGTAGTAAAGCGGAATAGGAGCCAATTCTGCCTTTGAAATGCCTGTACTGCCGTCGGGGAGAGCATGTACGCCGGTGGGGCTAAGCAAAACTTCCATGGATGTACCGTCTTTCGGTGTCGGTGGCTGCGAGGACGGCGTGTCTGAAGATGGAGCTTCGGAGTCTGTTGGTAAATTGCTGGACCCACTTGATACAGAAGCCTTCGCAGAAGTATGAGGAAATCGTGTCTGTCTTGACGGTATGTGATTACGGAGAGAAAGAAGCCTCCTTGGGGAGATGAAAGTCGGAGAACGAGTCCTGCCGTAACCTGACAAGCTGACTCTCTCATCATAGTATCCGGATGTTCTCAACCTCGAAAGAACCGGCTGGCCATGTAATCTTCTTGGTCGAGTCCCAGTTATATCACTCATGGCTGGTGATGTTGGGCGTTGGCTCGGACGTTTCAGACGGTTGGGATATCGGTACGGCGAGTGAGGCCGTGAGATGATATCGTGATGCCTCAAGCTTGTCAAAGACCTATTGCTTGTCAACCTATACGGAGGCTGGCTGCTCTGTGTCAAAGAGTATGATCTTCCGTCCCTAGAGGGGCGCGAATGAGGTACCAGTGGGGAAGCCCCAGGTATGTTCATCATCGTCGGCGACAGGGTGTCAGGTATGTACTGCGGCACGTTGGCGTCTCGAGTTAGAGAGCGTCGGGGATCGCGGCCTTCTGTCCTTCTTGAGCTCTGAGAATGCGATGAGCTAATCGAAAGTCGAGATGCAGCCCCGTGTCGTCTAGAACTAGGACGTGACACTACGGGCAGATGAGAAGAAGAGTCGAAGACGAGACCCCCGATGTTGCCAAGTTCCATCGACGTTCGCAGCATGCTCATTACGCCTGGGCTAGTAGATGAGAAGAGATCCGAGCCAGCAAGATGGCCCTTCTGCAGACCCTTCGAGCCCGTCGACATGTTGGAGGCTCTGCTTGTCCGGCCGCTGACATTTGGGTCACGCTCGGTGAGAGGCATTGTGCCACCTCGGTGTCTTCTCGTTGTCTGTGTGAGGGGAAGGGGATGAAGAAGAGATGAAGAAGACGGTTAAGAAACTAAAACAGAAGCAGAACGAAGAAAACAAATGAAGGGCGAAGTGATGTTGCCCTTCTAAATGCTTCTGTGTATGGTAGAGAGGCGCGACAGAGAGAACAGGAGTGGCCGTGGGCAGTCGGAAGAAAGAATCGCTGGCTTCGCGGATTGGCGATAAGGAAATCGCTGCTTCCACGCAGCCCACGGCAAAGGAAGGAAAGCTACGTATACAAGCAAGTGACCAGGCAAGTATTGCAGCTTTACCTTGGTATTCTTAAGCAGTGTCTTATTTATACATTTCAGAAGAAAACTAGCATCGCTGAGAAAACGTTGGAATACTCTTAAGCTTCATGCAGACGGATACAGACTGAGAAAATTCATAAACGCCTGAACGCTGGAAATAAGAAAATAACAGTTACTACGATAGAATGGATATCATAAAAAACAAGGTCTGATGCTTCATGCAAACGCCCGATGAAAATCTCCTACCTGTTAAACTGTCAAGAAAAAGTCATTAGGGGCATGTCTCTGCCATCTCACCCCCCTAGCCTATCTTACAATTAATTCTGCTATTCAATTAACAAGCATAAGGAAAAGCATTCGACCCCAGATCGCCATACGCCAGTGTGTTCCCTGCAAGGCCGGGGACCCAAGACAAACATGTCCATCGTACAGTTGCTCCAGTCGTTCACTCATTGATGACATCCTCATTCTTTCCCCTCTTTCGTGTAAAGAATCGTCTAATGCCGGTCAGACTTGCCCTCTTAGAGAGCCTGGGGCCCTGTCCTCCTTCTCGATGTTCAAGTGCGGACTGTGTACGCAAGGGCGAAAACGGATTGCCCGCTTGCGAAGGCAGATCCAAAGCTGACCCGTATCGTGGTGTGAGCTGAGGTGTGTTTGGCGAGCTATCGGGGTAGAGCTTCAATTGTCCTCGAGGACGGGGGCGCGAGGATGCCGAAACCGAGCTATGGGCAGAGTCTTTGGCAGTTGATGGAGGGCTCCCGGCCAGGTTAGTCTGTCCAATCCTTGTTTTCATCACGGGCATTCTTGGGGCAATAAGTTCCTCCTCGGCTTCCCTCTTGGCTCGTTCTGTTGCCTGGATGCTGTCTTCGGAGTCGTGACTAGGTCTCGAGGAATCACGGAAGGGGTTATCCACCGCCGCTGCATTCCCTTTTCCTTCCGTCTCTTTGGCGAGTTCCGGTCCGGTACTTGAAAAGAACGCCGCTAATTCGGCTGTCTCTCGGTGCTGCTCGAGCGATTCGGTGGAGCTGTTGTCTGCGAAAGGGCCTCCCTTGCCAGCACGCCGTGCCTGAAGACGGGCCATGTCTTCTTCTTTGAGCCTTGCCTGATCTTTAGGGGATGAGAGTGTGATGAGGGGAGGAGTCTTGTTGGGTGTGCTGGGAAGAGGTTTGTTTTCTAGGACCTGTCGGAGATTTCGTGGGTTCTCTTGGGTGCTAGAGTTGCGGGACGACGCTCTACTCGCAACCTGAGCCAGCGGTCAGCGGAAAATCCAAGGCACGTGACATGAGACTCATAGATATCGAAAGTCAAGCCCGCCAATCTATCAATCAATGAAAACTTATACCCACCAAACTTCTCCTGCTCGCAGCCCCGCAACGTTTTTCTATTTCATTGCAGTACCTGCTAACTTGCACCAGCACAATGCCCACTTGTTCTGATTTTGCAATGACCGTCTGCAGAAACTGGGCCCACCCAGCAGCATTGCCACGCATCGCAGTGTATATGCGAGCAACATCTTCGTTGTCCTCGGCCCATTCGTCTCCTATCTGATTCAAGTACAGATCAAGGTCATTGTTTCCGTCCCTGAAAATGCTCAGGTCGATTAAATAGTCGTTCAGCAGCTGAGACACCCGATTGATCGTCCGTTCGATCACTATATTGCCATCCAATAGCTGCGCTCTATACGAGCGATCTTCAAGAAGCTTGTCAAACTCATTTACATGCTCCATAGGGACCATCAAACACTTTCGCCGAAATAACATATCCATGAGCGAGCTCTCCACATCCTCACTAGCTCTTTGCAGAAAACTATCCAACTCATTCACATGTTTCAGCAAAATCTCCGCCACATCAGCCACAGATTTCTCCAGATGCTGGTGTAGCAAGTGAATCCCAAACGTTATTTGAGATACTGTTTTCGACAAGGGGTGATGCTTTCCCCTCGGATTATTCCTCCAATGGCAATTATACGAGAAGTTCCAATCAAGCTCTCTTGCGTTGGGGTCTTTACACATAATCTCTTTACGTTGCCCGACTGTTATGTTCGGATTATATATGAAGGGGACGGCCTGGGATTCGCCCGTCGCGTCAAGCATCGACTCTTCGAAGGGTCCCTGCATGGAAGGGAGGGGGTGTATGGGGACGGCTTGCGGCCGGACATGACTGAGATCATCATCACTATCATCGTTGGACTCGATGGTGTTCGCATCGGAGGGTCTTCGGAGCGGGTGTGGGTGCTCTCGCTCCCGAGCTGGAGCCATTATTGTGAGCTACGATATGGTGTTGAAAAGAATGCTATCGACAAAGGCATGAGAAAGGAAGGACTTGGACCCGGTGTTGGATATGGGACGCGAACGGGGTCCGTTAAGGCTACTCGAAAGGCAGAAGAGCTACTAGCAAAACGGACCAAGGACGTTACAGGAGAATGAAGAAGGCAGGCAAAACGGCGATCCAACCCGGCTGGGGGCGGCCTCAGTAGCAATGGTGCAGGCACAGCAAGGGAAGGATCCGCATGTTGGGAGGAGGGAGGGAGTGGAAGTAGCAGAGAGAACGAGAGCGGGCGAGGAGAGCTGGAGGTGATAGCCCGGTGTTGGACAACGGCCCAGGACAGGGTAGACGACGACCAGGGACGGATGAGCGCGCACGATGGGGAAAGGAAAGGGAATGGAAACGAAACGGTTTTGAGGGGTCCAAGGCTCCACGGACGGCTGTTTGAGCTCTGAGGAGCACCAGCAGCAGTGCGCAGGAGTCAGCCCGCAGACCAGGCTCGATCTCGTGCAGCTGGCTCGCACGCCCACGGACAGGTCACAGCACAACACTGGGCCTGGGGACCGACAGGAGACTTTTTGTGCTGCGTCGCTGACGAGGGGGCCCAAAGCGGATCATCGGCCGGGGACCCTTCGCAGTGGGAGAGAGAGTCTGGAGAGAGAAATAGGTATTATCACGCTCATCATCAGCGATCGCAGCCTGCTGTCTGTCGTCGTGCTTGCTTGCTGGCACAACGTAATGTGCAAGACAAGCTCAGCCTGCACGCACAAGTTCCAGCACCCAGCACCGGCACCAGGACCGAGCACAGAGAGTCAGTGGGAGCACCAGTTTGCATAAATAACCCGCGACGGCTGACGGGGAACCCTCTGCCAATCCCGCCGCCCATTGGCTGCCGCGCCTCG
>AJFL01000116.1:0-19942 GCA_000467735.1 Rhytidhysteron rufulum CBS 306.38
GAAGAAGAGGAGGAGGAGGAGGAGGAGGAAAAGACGCTGTAGGAAATTGAAGATAGGGATAGAAGATTACGTACTCGTCAATGTCTGAGTCACCGGGGATGCAGTCGATGTCGAAGTCGACGTAACCCAATGATTAGTCTCCGTATCCGTCACAGTAAGCGGTTGTGGGTCAGGAGCACGTTGTTCCAAGGCCTTGGCCAAACGCTCATTCCTCCTCTTGAGGAAACTCTCCTTCTCGAATTTGCGGAATGCTGCGCTGTCTCTACGGCCTCCGCGTCGGAACTTGACGCTTATGCTGGTGGTCTCGAAAGCGGCGGCGCGAGCAACCGTGGGACGGATGTGTGCGGTTGGATCGGGTTTGTTTGCTCTGTGGGGAGTGCTGCAGGAGGCGGTCTGCGTTGTTGATGCTTTTGCTACCGCCAGTCTATATTCCGTCAATCGGAGGGTTAGGAGGGTGTTCGTTGTCGTTGATGTTACGCGGCTGGGGGTGACTGTGATGGTAGGTCGAACGGTTGTGGAGGGGCTTGTAACCTAGGCATGCTGGTTAGCTATTGATCAGTGGTATTGAAGAATTCGAAGTCTAGGCTAGATGGGCTTGGATATTGGGCTTACTGTCGAGGGAGGTAGAACGCTTGTCGATGTGTCGGTTGTTGTGATAGTTTGGTCTAAACATTCGGGTTAATTGGAGGATTACGCTTATGAATTTAACAAGTACTTACTGACGACGGGTGTGGTAACCGTTGTGGCAGTCACTGCATAATATTAGCCCGATGGTTGTACACCACGTTGCAATAACATGTTCCTTACCCGTGGGTGTATACTACATGCACATTAGCGGGGTGGAACAGAAAACTGTATTCCTGGTCACGACTTACGGTTACGGTAGACTGAGGCCCTACTGATAGGGAGAAATCACGCTCGTAGGCGATAGGTTCCCCCTCATCTCCGTTATTGCTGATGACAACGACTGACCAGGCGCCAGAGTAGAGCTGGTTCTTTAAAATAGGGCTGTAAAGATAATTATTATCATTATACATCCTTGAACACTATGCAGCTTACCAGGTGGACAGCATGTCGGTATCATCCGGCGTCAGTTGCGTATCCGAGCAAAGATATTGATCACCAGCAGGGTCCACTAAGATATTGATTGCTGCATCACTATTGCATCCTACCCTTCTGTGTTAACCTGGCCCTCGTGATGCAAATTTCCAACTTACCTTCGAACTGGGTCACGAATGTGAATGGGTCGGATGATAAAGAGTTTTGAAAATATGAACCTCCATCTTGGAAGTCCATACCAAACGAGAGACACTGTTGTGCAAAGGTTGTGCGAATAACGAATGCCAAAAATGACATTCGCAGACTGAGAGTCCACGTGGACAACATGGTTGACAACGAATTGAATCAAATTTGAGAACGAGCGAACAACTTTGTGATCCAGAAAGATATGGAATAATAATTTGGATATGTCTTTCTATTGTACTTATATCATCAGAGTCTCGACTGCAGGCATAAACCTTCAGGCGGTTTAAGACAACCGACGCAGGTACAGCTAGCTCTACAAACTCCGCCTTGTCAGAATCACTGCTAGAGGATGGCAGGCAGCACAATGGCAGCATCGACTGAAGTTGGCAGTATGGTAGGACGGCCCATGCACAGTGATGGCATCCTAATGGAACCAACAAAAGCACCGTGTAGACCTCGCATAGCCTCGCCATCACGCCCAGATTGATGGCCCTGCGTACTTTGGACCGTATTGTGGTCAGAGATGATCGTGGTCGAAGCGTTCTGGTCATCCAGGACGGGATACAAACACATGGGAAGGTTTATGTGTAGCGAACTACACGTTCCCAAGTTTTTTGAGGCGCGGATCAGAAGCGAGGGCGGACGGAAAGAGTTTCCGAGATATCCATGGTGCCATCCAAGGCAATAATGGACTCGCTAAGGAGACCCATGAGCTTGCATATCAGACGACAGGTAGAGTGGACATGCCTAGAGAAGGCAGCGATGCGAGCTTTTCGATAAGCCCGATCGGAAGCGATCCTGATGTGGAGAGAGGGCTGCGAGATTTGCGGTGTTGGTATTTTGCTTGGAGAATCGAGTCTATAGGGTGGGTTGCAAGGATGCGGGACATTCGAAAACCCGGATTAAGGGTGATGGCCAAAAATAAAAATAACCATCACAAGATTGATGGCCAAGCGCAGGGCAGCGGGAGAGGTCCTGGGGTGGTGAATGGACAGAGCACGTTGAGGCTGAACGGGAGGATCCACAGTTCACTCACCTAGCCTAGCCTTACTCCCGCAGTGGCTTGACAGGACCAACGCCCGAGGTCTGAATCGAGTCCGTTGGATGGAAGCAGGGGCAAGCCACATGCACGCGGCAGCTTGGAGCCCTGGAGATTCAGCGCGTTCTTTGCCCGGATTCCGGGGCATGCTGCTTGCCCAGGAAGTCTAACCAGGAAATCTGACGATGCTATCTGACGATGCTATCTTAGCTGTCTTAGTCAACCACGTCGATATTACTGAGATATTATTACTGAAGACGAGGGAGCCTCAACTGTAGGATGGCACGGTGCTGCTCATCGAGCTGGAGCACTAAGCCCTGCCAAGCCAAATTCCCCGATTGGAATTTGGCGAGCAGGTACGATAGCTAGTATGCCTAGGCACTCCGTACATTTATCTTTATCTTAGCGACCACGCACCAATCGCCGGGGAAGGGCGCGTGGAGGTTACAACAACCGTCGATGGCGTCCAAAGCGAGAGTCGAACTACGAAACCTTTATTTGGCATGTTGAGAAACTTACGTCGCTGGTGAAACAAGTCGGCTGGCTAGGCACGCTTTGCGCTGTTGCAGTTGCATAGCAGTAGCTATCACGGATTCCGAGGTAGATGCGCAATGTGGTCCATCACCCGATCGATTGCTTGACAGTTAGTGAGGGTTGATGCGGGTCATCTTTTCATGAACCCTGCCAACGCAGTTCACCCGGGACACCCTAGTCGCTCCTATTCCCCCGACCGTGAGCAGCAAAAGCTAAGTAATCCCGCCAGGCGAAGCCGTAGGACTGAGACTTTGGTCGGCCAGGACCGGAGGAGCGCTGTCGGAGGAGTGCTGCCGCCAGTACGGAGTAGCACAGGCTAAGATACTGTCTGTATGGCTTTTTAGGCAAGAGAGCACATGGCCGGTTCGACGAAGCCTGGAGGAGCTGGAGGACGGCTCTTGTGGGTGCGGTGCGAGAGAGGCAAGCAGACAGGGGCCCATGGCCAACATGGAACTACAGGTTACACAACGCAGGCAGAGGTAGATGCAGGTGACGTGCGGGGTGGAATGGGTCGACAACGCAGAGACTATTGGAGAGGAGCGGTGGAGGATGAGGGTGGGCGGGTGGAGACAGGGCTGGTGAGGCAGATGGTGTTGAGGTCGGGATGATCGCCAGCCAGGAAAACGCCTCCAAGCGGCATTGGGAGGACATGGATGCAGCATTCCATTAGGGCTCGCGAACCCGCATCAGCCACTTCCATCCTCGACCATTCATCCACCCCGGCGCTCACCTGGGCAATGGCCACGGCAGCGATGCGTCGATGCGTCGATGCGTCGATGCATCCATCCTCCCCTCCCGTCTGTCTGTCTGCCTGCTCGAATCGCCCTTCGCTTCTCGTTCGGCGGGATGCTGCATATCCGTCTCCATCCATTCAGGGCTCACCAGTCAGTCTATTGTTGTTCTTGATTATTGACTCAAAGCCTCCCTCATCTCCTCCTCCCCTCCCTCACGCTCCTCTCGTTCCGCCCTGAGGCCTGCCCCTTCCTCTACGCCACAGCTCCCGTCATCTGCCATGGCAAGCGCTGGCCAATCTGCTCGCGGAGAGCAGTGGACTGAGGTGAGCGAGGTTGGGGTAATTAGGGCCCGTTGACGAGTGGGACCTGCGGATCTTCTGGCGGTGGGCTGGGGGTGGTGAGGGAGAGCGGCGTGACTGGCCTGCGCTGGTCCCAAGTACCAGAGCACCAACAAAGCTTCGCCTGCTGCTGGAGCCGAAGCACCGGTGCAAGGGTTCGGCACGCGTTCGATTTTCTCCGGCACTGCGCTATGGAAGTTCGAAGGGTAGGACGAGCAGGACCGGCAGGAAGGGGAAGGAAGCGTAGGTACTGCCGTCCTCCGTGCCGCTTCCAACTCTCTCCGTCTCTCAATCTTTCACTGACCGTCCACTCGTTCCCTCTGGCTCTCGTTCCGCCCAAAGTCTTTTCATCATCCTTCACTCCACCACCTCGCATTCTCCTCCACTGCCACAGCCCTTCGCCTCCTCACTCGGGACCCGGTCTAGACGCCGCTATCCTCCTTTCTGTCATGAACCCATGGCTTGCTCACGTTGGTCCAGCTCGGGCCGCTTCACAGACCTCCAGCTGCTGTACTGCCTCGTACTGCCATTTCAGTTTGATGCCCCTGATTTAGCTGCACCCAAGACCTCCAGCACTATTGTCCTCGATCAATCTGCAATCACATCCCTGTCCCAGGTGGCTGCCATGAAATTGTCTCCTGTGATCCAAGTTTGATCATGGCCACCCTCGCTCCGACCATGCTCCACCTGCATAGGGCTGGCGGTTGCTCACTCCGACTCTTCGATCGAAGACGATGCAGGGCAATACACCCCTGGAGCTATATTAGGGCTCCTCGCTCCCTCTCTTACTTATCCATCAAGCAGTGAACTCTTCAAAATCCATTCTTTTCTCTTGTCTCCTTTAGCTGTAATACCATCCAAGCTTCTTCTTTCACCTCTCTCCATCACCTACGATGCGTCTCGTTAGCATCTATCTTTTGGCACTAGCCTCCGTTTCGACGGCATTGCAAATCCTTCCCGATCATATCCTATGGGGAGAAGGTGGCCCTGCTGGTGCCACTCTTGTACGCCGACAGACAGTAGCTTCTTCATCTTCATCTTCAGTCGCTCGTTCCTCCTCCACTGCTCAGTCTTCATCTGCCGCTCCATCTTCCTCTGCTTCTCGGTCCTCCTCACAGTCTGCAACATCTACAAGAGTTCCTGATTCGCAGTGTACCAATGGACCACTGACAAGACATTGTTGGTCGAACGGCTTCAGTATCGCAACTGACTTTGATGCTAAATGGCCAACCACTGGCCGAACGGTAACGTACAATCTGGAGATCACAAACACGACATGCAATCCAGATGGTCATGGTGTTAAGCCCTGCCAACTCATCAACGGTGGCTATCCGGGCCCTACTATTCGAGCCAGTCAGTCACTCACCTTCGTTATATTACTTTGAATAGGCTACTAACGCATACTCTAGACTGGGGGGACAGACTTGTTATCAACGTAAAGAACTCCATGCAAGATAATGCCACTGGTATCCACTGGCACGGAATTCGTCAGCTAAACAGTGTAACTGAGGATGGTACGGCTGGAATCACCGAATGTCCGTTAGCCCCCGGGGATTCCAAGACGTACTCGTTCCTGTGCACCCAGTTCGGCACGACCTGGTACCACTCCCACTACAGCTCCCAGTATGGTGATGGTGTGCTGGGTGCATTGGTTATTGACGGTCCCGCATCTGCAAACTACGATATCGACCTTGGCCCGTACCCAGTTACCGATTTTTATTATGCAACCGCTTGGCAACAGGATCTCCGCGTATATACAACCACGCAAAACCGAACCCTACCTCCCCCCGCTGACAGCATCCTTGTCAACGGAACTAATAAAAATGCAAATGGCGGTGGTAGCTACGCGAGGACCACAGGTCTTACCCCGGGAAAGAAGTATCGACTTCGACTTATCAATACCGGCGTAGACAACAGCATCCGTGTTTCTCTAGACAACCACCCTTTCACAGTTATTACGTCGGATCTGGTTCCTATTAAGCCATACACTGCGAACTGGGTAATGCTTGGCTCTGGCCAACGATATGATGTTATCTTTACAGCGAATCAAACTGCTGGTAACTACTGGCTCAGGGCTGAACCAGCCAAAGAATGTAATAGCGACAATTTGTTCACGGGTCGGGCCATTTTCAGTTACGCAGGTGCCGATGGATCCGATCCAGTCTCAACTGCCTCCACACAACCAACTTCTTGCGGTGACGAATCGCCACTCGTACCTTGGGTTCCTAACACTGTCTCTAGCAGTCAGTTCGTTGAACAAGTCGGCAATTTGCAAGTCGACCTGACCCAGGAGCAACTTACCACCAACGGACAGAACATCATCGTTTGGGGCATCAATATGTCAGCCATCAATGCCCAGTGGGATAGACCTACCGTCGAGTACGTCATGGAAGGCAATACGAGTTACCCCGTGAACGCCAATCTCATCGAGATTCCAAATGAGAACACTGTAAGTATACCCACGCAGCTTTAATAGTTCTATCTCCATCCCGGTTTATACTAACTGTATGCAGTGGTCTTACTGGATCATTCAAGAGACCGCCGGAACCGTAGCCCCTATCCCCCATCCAATGCATCTCCACGGCCACGATTTCTACGTGCTAGGCTCTGGCCTAGGGGTCTTCGATATCAACTCTTCTCCCTCTACGCTCAAATACGAGAATCCAACCCGTCGCGATACAGCCCTGCTCCCAGGTGGAGGTTGGCTTGCCATTGCCTTTCCTACTGACAACCCTGGTGCATGGCTCATGCACTGCCACATCGCATGGCACGTCAGTGAGGGTCTCGGCGTGCAGTTCCTAGAGAGTAAGAGCACAATGCCATTGCCAGGAACGGCATGGCAAGAAACATGCAGTCGCTTCAGGGATTACGAACGTACAGCATTTTACTCAAAGTTTGGATCTGGATTGTAAAGGGTTCGAACATGCTCACCTAAACCCCCTTCTTTTGGAACGAAATCTTCTTCCCTTACCTTCTCTTCCCAACCTGTATTCTTGATAATGATGCCCCCTTTTCTCTTTCCTTGGACTCGAAATTGGGATTTCTAGAGGTATACATGATAAGGATGTGGGTTGTACCATACACCCACCCTGCATAACGGCATTTTCGGTATCTGTATGGGAATATTCCGCATCGTATTTTTCTTTTTCCTTTTCTTTTATAAACTTCCCGATCTGATTATTTGTATTATTATATACCAAATCTGACTTGGTTAAGGGAATCGGTTGGGGAGTTGACAATGAATGATATATAAACGATGAAGAATGAACGGGTTTGATTTCAACACTGCAGTGTCTATATACCACCTCGTGACCTCACTTATATCATCTATGACAGTTCCACGTAAGCACTCTCCCTATTAATAATAAATTCAAGGATAACATCAAGGGCATTTCATATGATATTGTACATATATGTATAAAGGAACACACCCACACACATACACACATAACCAAGAAAGAAAGGGAAATAGAAAATACCCAACGGATAACAACCCCAAGACCAAGACCAGAAGTGAACCAAACGTAAACTCGATATTTTCATTTCCCTTCCTTTCCCAAACACACCCACACTCATCTATACACACCGCTCTCCTAGAAGGATTATAGGAGATGCATATAAAAAAAGGGGAAAAATTTACCTAAAAGAAAATATTGGTAAAAAATAGGCCAAGAGAAATACAAAAGGGAAAAAAAAGACCCGCTAGTAAAAAACATTTTTCATCCCGATCCTTCTTCTCCCAAGTTCAATCCCAATAAACCAAATCTCTACTCTACTCTACTCCCCCTTAAGCTTATCCTGCTTAATAGTGAAGGCCATCTCCAACAAATCCTTCTCCTCCTTCTGGTGCACGCTCTTCAAACCAGTCGCCACGGACGCCGAAGGTTGCCTACCAGCGTACATGACGTGTCGTCGGTTGTGGTGTTCCGTCTGGTTAAGGAGGGTCTCGATTCTTGGTTGCGTGAAGCTCCAAGCACCGGCATTGAGAGGTTCCTCTTGTGCCCAGACGATCTGCTCAGCGTTGGGGTACGAGTCGAGGTTCTCCTTGAGTTGTTGCCAGGGGAAGGGGTGAAGCTGTTCGATACGGGTGATGGCAACGTCCTTAAGACCACGGGCTTCACGCTCCTTGATGAGCGCAGCGTAGACCTGACCAGTGCAAAGGACGACACGCTTAATCTCATCGTGCGAGGCGATCTCGCCGGACTCGTGGGCAGGGTCGGGGACCAACCATTGGAAGTGAGAGTCGCCGGTGAATTCGTCGATGGATGAGCGAGCAATTGGGTGACGGAGGAGAGACTTGGAGAAGAAGATAATAAGAGCTGCATTGAATGAGTAATTGTAAAATGAGTACAGAATGAGACTTACGTTTCCTGAATTGACGGTTCATCTGTCGGCGAAGGATATGGAAGACGTTGGATGGCTTAGTGAGGTAGGCGATCTGCATGTTGCAGTCCTGGTGTTGACGCTCGAGCTTCTCCGGGGGTGGGTAGACAGTTGGGTCTTCATTACACAATTGAAGGTAACGCTCCATACGACCAGACGAGTGCTCAGGTCCTTGACCATCGTAACCGTGAGGCAAGTTCATGACGAGACCGCTTCGCTGAAGCCACTTGACTTCACCGGAGGCGACGAACTGATCAACGATACACTGAGCATTGTTGGCGAAGTCACCGAACTGAGCCTCCCACATGACGAGAGCATTTGGCGAGGAGAGAGAGTAACCATATTCGAAACCAAGACTATAATCATTAGCATGTATCTCCTGAATCATTGAAATTAGAAACTTACACTCCGAACTCGCTAAGAGATGAGTTGGAGATAACGAAGGTGGCTTGGTCATCACTGAGGTGCTGAAGAGGAGTGTACGTGTTCTCATTCTCTTGGTCGTGGAGAACGGCGTGACGTTGAGAGAAAGTACCACGTTCAACATCCTGACCAGAAACACGAACGTGGTGGCCTTCGATACAGAGAGAACCAAAAGCCAATGCTTCCGCAGTAGACATATCGATGTTCTTGCCCTCAGCCACGGTCTTGGTGCGGTTCGCAAGGATACGCTTCAAGTTTCGGTGAACGTTAAAGCCCTCTGGTGGGTTTCCAATCTTCTCGGCAATGTGGTTTAGTTGGGCCTCATCAACTGCGGTTGGGAGATGGGGCAAAACTTCAGTGGCGAGCTCCTTGGGAGACTTGAAGCCATTCCAAGCAGAGGTCAGCCATTCCTTGGCAGTTGGTTGATAGTCCTTGCTGCGGTTAAAGCTCTCCTCGAGCATGCCCCATACCCAAGACTTGTGCTCCTCAATGTCCTCCTTCGTGAAGGTCTTCTCCTCGAGGAGTTTGTTGATGTAAATGTCCAAAGCAGGTGGGTGTTCCGAGATTCTCTTGTACATCAAAGGTTGAGTGAAGAAGGGTTGATCGGTTTCGTTGTGGCCTTGCTTACGGTAGCAAACCATATCAATAACGACGTCCTTCTTGAACTCGGCACGATAATCAGCTGCAAGCTGGCAAACGAAATTGAATGCCTCAACGTCATCACCGTTCACGTGGAAGACAGGTGCATCAATGGCCTTGGCGATATCGGAACAGTAAGGGGTAGATCTAGCGAAACGAGGATCCGTGGTGAAACCAATCTGGTTATTTACGATGATGTGAATGGTTCCTCCGGTGTGGTAACTTGGTAATGAGTGGAATCCCATGGTCTCGTATACAACACCCTGACCAGCAAACGCAGCGTCACCGTGGAGTAACACACCCATGGCAGTTCGAGCTTCCTGTTCATCGTTGTTGTAGTGGAGAATGGCACGGGTCTTGCCCAACACAACAGGGTCCTCAGCCTCCAAATGGGAGGGATTGGCAACAAGAGAGAGCTGTACACGCTTGCCTGAAGGTGTAGGTCGCTCAAAGTTCATACCCAAGTGATACTTGACATCACCGGATCCCTCATCGGCAGGATCAGTGGTACCGGCGAATTCGCTGAAAATGGACTCATTTGGCTTTCGGACGACGTTGCTGAGCACGTTGAGACGACCACGATGAGGCATACCAATGACAATGTCCTTTACTCCGTAATCCACGCTCCGGTCGATCAATGCCTTCATTCCAGGAATCAAACTCTCTCCACCCTCGAGACCGAAACGCTTATCGTTGGGGTATTTGGTGGCCAAGAATGCTTCAAAATTTGTACCCCAAATTAGACGGTCCAAAATCCTACGCTTTTCATCTACAGAGTACTTGTAGGGCTGAGGGATCTCTATCCGCTCACGAAGCCAGTCGCACTGTTCCCTATCGGGGATATGGATGTACTCCACACCATATGAACCGCAGTACAGGCGTTCGCAGTTGGCAATAATATCCCTCAGAGACATCTTTTCGCGGCCCTCAGTCTTGAATCGAGGGAGAATACCGGGACCAAGGGTGAACTCCTGGTCGAGATCCTTCTCCGTGAAGTTGTAGTGAGACAATTCGAGTTCCTTGGGCTTGCTGTATCCAAACTGTTCCGCCTCGGTCCGAATACCTAATGGATCAATTCTAGCCTTGTGGTGTCCTCGAGCCTGGTAGGCGCGGACGAGCAGTTGGACCTTCAAGTGGTTCATGGTATCTGATCCCTCGCCAATGGCCATTCCCACTCCAGGTCGAATCTCAGGACCCAATCCACCAATCGGGGCAGGGATGATGGTTGGAGGCGGTTGGAAGGCTTGCGACACAGGCATGTCGCCAGACTCCATGTTGCGGAAGTAGACCTGCCATGAGTAGTGCACGCTGGTAGGGTCCTTTTTCCATTGGATGTACATCTCGTCGACATAGTTGGCCGTGTTGCCCTGGAGGAACGAGTCGTTGGGGTCCTGTTGCAGAAAACTTGTTAGTTGCGAGTCCGTCTGCTTGCAGAAGCTTGCCACGGCTCAAAGGAAATGCATACCACGCCCTGGTCAGTCTCTTCGGCGGCGAGGGCATAGCTTCTTCGCTGGTGGTGGAGCGAAGCCAGAGCCAGAGGTCTGCGACATGAAGCCAGAGCCGTCTTGGAGGGAGTGTTGGTGAGGGTGGAGAGGTTAGCTCTGGAGGAGCAGCTTCCAAGCTGGCTCCCGCATTTCCGGAGGGCGATGCGCAGCATGATGAGATTAGAAGGCAGCAAAGAAGAACATTAAACAGAACAGATGGAAAGGGAGGGTGCTGCTCTCATCGGCAGAACAGCAATTGAGAGAGGGAGATGTGCGGAGGGGAGGGCGAGGAGCGAAGTGTGTGATCACTGCAGCATTTGATCATCGGTGGCTTTGAACTTCTGGGAGAGCGGGCTAGTCCTGGGCGCTAGGCCGAAACGGAGCGTGTAACAGATGACAAAGGCAGAGCGTGATTGGGCGCGGCCGTCAAATGCCTCAACATTCATCTACGCTGCTCGGCTGTTTACGGCTCTCAGATTGGTTTTCATCTTTGCAGACGCCCAAACGCCCCGGCACAATGCCTCTCGTCCAAACATATCGGCATCTCTCCGAACATCGCGGACTTCTGGCGAGCTGCTCGAAGGCCAAAGCCAGGCGGTGGGGGAGGTACCTAGGTAGCAGCTGGGCAGGCACGCCTACCTAAGACGGATCCGTCCGGTATTGAAATCTTGCAAGGCGGAAGGAACTCCACATTCCCTCGGCACAGCATTGGCGCCACACCTGGGCACACACCCCCATCATCCATGAATAACCATTACGGCACGAGGCGCATGCCCTGTGACGAAGACTCTGCACGCTGCACAGCACACATCCCCAGCTTCTTGACACGCAGGCCAGCCAGCCAACCAACTTTCCAACAACAACCATTACGCATCCGCGGCCGCTCTTCCTGCACGTGAGCGGGTAGCACGGGTGTTTACGTGCCTCGGATAGATAGACAGCTCCTCATTCAGTCCGCTCTCTGATGGATAAACAGTGACTGCTATGGTGACGGTGCAGACCAAAAAAAAACACATTATATGATATCAGAGTTGGTCCTTGCGACAGTAAAAAAAAATCTCGACGGAATGAAAAGCTCCGTAAACTGTGGCTTGTGCTAGGAGCGATCCCGAACCTCTACCCCTTTTTGCGCAAGCTTCGAGTTAGGAGGTAAAAGGGGGTGTGTTCCCCCGACACTTGTTAACTTGTTAACTACCTCGGGAATACAAGACCATCGGATAAAGAACGAGATCACGATAGGGGAGACCACAAACAAAACAATACAGGTATGTGGATGTTTTGCTGAGAGTTGTGGAGAATCGATTTCAAAGAGCGAATAATGTCAAAGAGTGAATATATACACAAGAACGGTTCCGAATTTTCCATTTCTTCCTCCAAATGTTTCCTTGTATCATATAATGCAACACCAATGCCAGTCAGCATGCAGATGAATTAACATCCGCTCGTCTTGATGCCGCTGGTAGCGCAAACCTTGCCATCTGGGCCACTGGCAGTCTTGCTGGGCTCATCACCACTGTCGTTGCCCTTGTAAAGCCAGCAAAGGGAGCTGTCGAGAATGCAGGAGTCGGAGATGGTGGTGGTATCTATTATGCATATTAACTTCAATAGTCTTCACCATATTGGATAAAGGAACTCACCTCCTTCATTACCGTTGACGCCAACGACAACCTTGGCACCATCAACCTTCACATTGGTGAAAGTGGACTTCCTAGCATACTGGGTGCCGCAGTTCCCGCAGGATCGGTATAGCTTGCCAATGTCGGTGGCGTAGAAGTTCTTTACGGCCACGGTTCCGGCTCCATTGTGTTGGAGGACCTTATCCTCTGCGCCACGAGCACCTCCACCGTTGACATAGGAGGTTCCGGATGATTGCTTGAAAGTGGCAGCATCCTCGCAGACATCAGTCCACCAGACGTTGTTGAGAGTGCAAGTGCCCTTGCAGTGGACTCCTTCGCCGTTGTTGGGACCGATGATCACGTTCGAGAGGGTGGCACCGTCCTGGAGCAAGAAGACTGCATCTGAATCACCGCCTTCTGATTGTTCATTGCAAGTGCTTGCTGCAAAGGTGCGTTAGCAATTCCATCATGTGAGTATTCATACTGCATGCATGTTTCTTACGGCTACGGTCCCATTGCACCATTCCTCCATCAAAAGATTCGCCTGCAGCAATGGTCTTCACTGCAGAAAGTGCAGTAGTTCCAGATGATTTCGGAAATGCAGTTTGAAGATTGGTGTTTGTGGTGGCGGCCGAGGCCATACCAACAAGAGAGGCAACGAAGGCAGCTTTGGCGTACATGATGAAAGATGCAAAGTTGAGTAAAGACCGGCTGAAATGTCGAAAATGGATTGAAGGTAGCGACGAGAAGAAAAAATGGAAATCCCCTTGCCTTTTTATATCCAAACCCTCAGGGAGTTGTACGGCTCTATGCCTGCTATACCTGCCAGACGCCCAGAGAATCAAGCATCGATCTTCCGGAGCAATATACATCTCTTGGCAAAGGAGGCTGCTGCAGTCGATATCACATATAAAGGACCTTGCACAACGGATTTGGCGTCAAGTGTCCCAGGAACCGGATCAGCCACCATGATGAACCGACGAAAAGTCAGGCGAGGACCCCTACGAAAGCGACGTCGACTGGGAAGGAAAGACGCGACTGGTGCTTTTCAAAAGGGCGTTGATACCTCATTGGAAGGAAATTCTTCTTCAACCTCACCTTGTTTTTCATTGTGGCGTGTGGATATAGATTGCCTCCTCGCCGTTTGCGCAATACTTCCCATTGGGCGTGTTCAGTTGCATGAGGCCGAAGAGCAACTGGGCTCGATCGAGCGAGGACGAAGACTCATCCAGTAAAACAAAACCGATGTGGTCAGTTTTGTCAAATTGCCTGTTGGACTGCATGACGCGGCCCGGGGAGGATAGGTCTGTTTGAGGAAGGGGTGAAACCGTTGTAGACGGTGACCTGTAAATTCAGGACCAAAAGGCTGCATATTGGTGTCATAATATATACGGAAAGATCTCTCATTGCCGGAATAATGCCTTCTCTTCGGATTGACGCCTAGCAAGCATTCATGTCCATTAGCAGACCTCGTCCCCGGGAAAGCTTAATGTTTTTGGGGAAGGTCATTCAAGGTACCCCTGGAGATGCGGGGAATTTAGATCTATCCCCTGTGACACATGAGGAGCCCAATAGCTGAACATGTTGCTGTGGCAAGTACCATTTTCTAATTTGTTCTCCGAATAGATATGGTAGAAAGCGGGGTGTTGGAGGCACACCTAGAAAATATTCTTTTGGAGCAGCATTCGTTGACACCGGAATGAGGTTCCGTTTTGCCTTGATATAGACCGCGGACCTCGAATTTCTCCGGAGTGTTGTTTGTGGCATGCTTTTTAGCAAATAGTTATTGACGAGAGGAATTTTTCTCATCGCCTAGGCCGATGTGGGCTTTCAGGCTTCAAAGTTTGTGCGTGTTAGAATCCTTTGTGTGACTTGACCTGTGTTCATCATTTACTTTGTGAAACATTGAAACAACCTCTGATTTCCACAAATATGGCTTTGACCCAAATCTTGAAGTTCACGAACAGATTTCGAGTTCTCGTTTTGCTTGATGTCTAATCCAAGCTGTCTTTTCTTGTCCTGCAAATCTTGGATCTGGATCAGCACCCATCTCCCGGCTAGTAGGGGGACGAATCCATCATGATGGCATGATCTCTTGGAAATGGACTGGGCGTCATTGGATGCATGGAACTATTCCAAGAGAAATAGAATGATTTCGTATGAGCATACCTATGTTCTAGTCGCGAAAGCAGAGCGACAGAATATAGAAGCCCTTCAACCAGGTTGATAGCACAACCTAGAAGCATGCAGGTGGTTTGCTTCCAGAGTTGTTAGAGGGGAGGCGACTGACATCGTATCCAAACAAAGCGAAATCGCATCATGATGCACAAGGCGCATGTCCGAATCCGAGTATAAAAACTCTTTTTCGAGGAATGATACTCTTTAGTATGATCATGCCTCCATAGCTCTTTTGATCAAATGCGCATTTCAAAAAGGAAGCCGAAGGTGCGACATGGTTGAGGTAGCATACCGGACATGTCTCTGAATGTTAGACGTCACGTTGTTATCTTCATGCAAGTAACCATTTTCATCTTATGCGGCGCATGCAACCTAGCTGACGTCGTCCTGCAGATCTCGGATCAAGATGACCTTTTTGTCCTGGTGAAGCAAAACAAACGGGTTTGTCTCTGGCATCTTATCGCACTCAAGCAACTATCCAGACCCACAAGTATGCGACGGAGATCCTATCACCCAAAGCAACTGCCGAACCTGGTCTGGCGGGGAAAAGATGGCGCGTATAAACATACTCGGTCTCGCGCGATGTTCAATTAAGGGATGTGGAAAGGCTTCCGGGCACGTGAAAGAAAGCTGACTGCATCCCTATCTTGCTCATTGAAGATGACAAGTAGCTGCCTGTCATGGATACATCTATTCATCACACATATACCTCCTCCGCTCCGCTGATAGTGTTAGCTCTGAGGCACAGGCACAGGCACGGCACAGTACAAACAAATTCTTTATTTAGGTGGCTCACTAGAACAAACCGCGGCGGGCCGAAAGCGGACCTCAAGCGGACCTCGTCGGACTCCTCCGCCAGCGTTTGGGCGGGAGATGAGAAGGGACTGCGACACAGTGCTGATCGCAGAGACGGCGGTCCAGTGACAATTGCTTGCGAAATCACAAACACCAAACGCCTATCAGCCCACGAGCCCGCCCTCCCAATCTGGATTCACGATGGGCTTTGCCAAGGGCGGCGGACTCAGGCGGCCTTCCCGATAAGAGCATGGCTGATGGCGAAAACGAAGGCCCCAAGCGAGTTGACGGCTGCGAACCAGAAGCCTTATCTCACCAGACCGTGGGATTTCCACGGTTGGCTTAAGATAAGTCTGGCGTCGAACCACACCCTTTAAAGGTGGGACCTTTCGCAACACGCTGAAATTTTCAAAAACCATGAGATATCCCAAGTCTTTCCCACTCCTCCTCTGTCTACCCCCTTAACAACACTATACCAGGCTCACTGCCCTGTGGCCGTTGCAAACCACTATCGCCATGGGTTGGGTCCACAGTACCAATGCGCGCATTGCCAGGAGTGCCGTAGGAAGATATTTCAGGCTGGATGGTTCGGGTCACGTGGGTTCTCTCCTCTGAGAAATGAGTCCTGGCAAAGTATTGACGCTTTGAAATAGCCAAAAGAACGAAAGGGCAGCTACTTCTTCACTGAACTACGCGCCGGGTTGGCCACCTTCTTCGCCATGGCCTACATCATCTCCGTCAACTCCAATATCACCTCTCAGACTGGCGGGACCTGTGTTTGTCCACCCACTAGTACCGATCTCTGCGCCACTGACCCGGAGTACTTGCTCTGTGTCCAAGAAATCAACCGGGATATTGTGACTGCAACTGCCGCCATTGCAGCTCTTACGAGTGTGTGTATGGGACTGTTTGCTAATATGCCAATCGCTCTTGCCCCGGGCATGGGTTTGAATGCTTACTTTGCTTATACCGTTGTCGGCTTCCACGGTTCCGGACCAGTCCCCTACCAGGTGGCTTTAACTGCCGTTTTTGTCGAAGGTTTCGTCTTCGTGGGTCTGACCATCTTTGGTATCCGGCAGTGGCTCGCCCGGGCAATCCCTGCATCTATCAAGCTTGCAACTGGAGTCGGTATTGGATTGTATCTTACCCTGATTGGACTGACCTACTCTGCCGGTATTGGCGCGATTACTGGTGCCCAGAGCACACCTCTCGAGCTAGCAGGATGCGCCTCAGAATATCTGGATGAAACCACTGGTCTGTGTCCCAACTCCCAAAAGATGCGAAACCCGACAATGTGGATTGGCATCTTCTGCGGTGGATTCTTTACGGTCGTCTTGATGATGTACAGGGTCAAGGGTGCCATCATCGCAGGTATTCTGTTGGTATCCATCATTTCCTGGCCACGACCAACCGACGTCACATATTTCCCATATACGGAGCTCGGAAACAGCATGTTCGACTTTTTCAAGAAGGTGGTTACTTTCCATCCCATTAAGCATACGTTAGCAGTCCAGAAGTGGGATGTTTCGGAGTACTCAGGCCAGTTCGGTTTGGCTTTCATCACTTTCCTGTACGTTGACATCTTGGACACTACCGGCACGCTCTACTCCATGGCTCGATTCTGTGGTGCGATTGATGAAAGAACACAAGATTTCGAAGGAAGTTCGATTGCTTACATGGTTGACGCATTTGGGATTTCTATTGGCTCCTTGTTTGGCTCTCCGCCTGTGACGGCATATATTGAGAGCGGTGCTGGTATCTCCGAAGGAGGAAAGACTGGACTGACTGCCATCTTTGCTGGAATTGCCTTCTTCATCGCAATTTTCTTTGCTCCTATTTTCGCATCCATTCCTCCATGGGCGACAGGCTGCACGCTCATCATCGTTGGCTCTATGATGGCAAAGGCAGCCAAAGATATTAACTGGACGTATCCTGGAGATGCTATCCCAGCCTTCTTGACCATTGCTGTCATGCCCTTTACATACAGCATCGCTTATGGTCTAATTGCTGGTATCTGCAGTTACATTTTCCTTAACACCCTTGTCTGGGTTATTGAGAAAGTTTCTGGGGGACGTCTCGTTCCGGCTGACAAGGAAGTAAAGGACCCATGGACCTACAGGATTCCTGGTGGTGTTCTTCCTCCCTGGTTCCAGAGGGCTCTTCGTGGTAAGAAGGACTTCTGGCGCGAGGATGATCAACATGTGGGTGTTTCTGCGGGATCAGAGGGCTCCATCGACCACGATGAGAAGGGCCCTGAGAAGGTGACTCCGGGGCCGAAGAGTGCATAGATGTGTGTTGACTGAAAATGATACCGATCGAGGAAGTGAAGTGATTTGCATCCCGTTGCTATGTTAAACTAGCAAAGTTCCTGTATATTATTGATCTAGCAAATGCGATCAGAGTCTCAACATTCCCATGATGACAGATATTCGACCTGAAGATCTAGAATGGCTTTGATCTAGGCAAACTCATCCTAACAGAGGATCTCCATCTGCACCATCGATTTATGGACGCAAATTCTTATTGCCGTGCGGGTATGCCGCCTAAGTGTTGATGTATTGGCCAAGATGCAGGCGGTGGTGATTGAATTGCCTCGCCATCGCCGGTGGATGTTTCGTATCGCATGGGGAGAGGAGGGATGGGCGTTGATCTTGCTTAAAGCTCTCTAGACCGAGCATGGCTTTTTGCCTCGGGACGCGTCGCTGGCCAGTCATGAAAGGGTTAGCAGGCGCCGGAACGATAATACGAAGTAAACATTACGTTGGGACCTGAACGATTGCCTTCGGGCCGCGACTTGTCGCCGCAAATTACCATGATTCCTCAACCGTATTCTCTGGCGTCTCTTGAATGGTTGTGCTCTTTGTGCCGGTCCAATCGTCTGCTCCGAGGAATCGGAATTGCTTGGCCCCGCCCCCCAAGCCCAAACCATTAATCAACCATACACCCCCCGGAAGACACCAAACCCTCTTCCTCTCCAGCATGTCCGAAGCTTCTGCTTCATACAAGAAGCAAGATGGCAAGCTGTTGCTACATCCCGATGGCCAGGCCGTACAATGGAGACCTAACAATCCGTCCATCCCGGCCTTGACCATTCTTCTCTCTGAGATTGGTAGTAAGTGTGCACCGCCTTTCACATACCTACACCTTTTTCCGCTCCTCACCATCGTGATCTGATGTGCACACACTGACTAGATTCTCTTTTACAGATCTCCAGCAGACTCCCGAGAAGAGCGCCAAAGTTTCCATCAAGATCGTCCTCAACACTCCTGAACAGGAAAACCACACTTTTGCCTTCACTTCGCCCAACGCTGCGCGCGCCGAACAGATAGCATTAACTGCATCGCTCCGGAAGTCGATAGAAATTGCCAGAGCCCGTAATGGTAGCACGCCTGCACTGCCTACGGCGCAAGATGGTGCCGGACAATCGGCGGCCATGGCAATAGCCCAGGCTGTGTATGCCGGTGCCAGGGCTGAGGATAACACATATGATGACTCTCGACTGATGGCAAATGCTGACCTGCAGAAATCCTTATTAAATGCCAACCCAGCTCTGCGTCAGAGGTTCGATCAAGCACTACGTGAAAAGCCGGACACGATCACAATATCACAATTTGCCACACAGTTTTGGGCCACAAGGGTTCATTTGCTCCGCTCACACGCGGTAGAAAAGAACCAAAGCCAAGGCACTTACAATGTGTTGTCAGAAGTGAAGCCTAAAAATGTCGACGGGACTACCAAGTTAAACCTCAGCAAGGAGCAGATCCAGCTCATTTTCAACCAGCACCCGCTTGTCAAGAAGGTGTACAATGAGAATGTGCCCCAAATGAACGAAATGGACTTTTGGGCGCGCTTCTTCGTGAGCCGGCTTTTCAAGAAGCTGAAGGGGGAGAAGATCACCGAGAATGATCCCGTCGATCCAAAGCTCGATAAATACCTCAACCTTGAGGATGATGCTGACAGGACGAGAGAATTCGTCATGGCTCGTGTGCCGCACTTCATCGACCTGGAGGGGAACGAACAGAATCACAGTCAACGACAAGGCAACAGACCCGATTGGACTATGCAACCCAATTCCCACGATAAGGTGCCGATATTACGAGTACTCAATAGAATGAGCGAAAAGATGATGGCAGATGTTACTCCAACAGACGTCAATCCCCACACCCCTGCAGGGATGGATGAGGAGACATACAAGGAATTGCAGCTTCGCGATTTGCAACGTGCAGCCGGAGATAATCGGGTTATGTTGAACATCAAGAATCAGGACCAATTCTTTTCTGCCGATCGAGGGTCGCGAGCTCAGAGTAATGCACCATCATATACGGAACGCGCCCCAAGCCAAGTGTTGGCGACAGTGCGTGGTGATTTAGAGACTATTTTCACGAAGAATAGCAAGGCAGGAGGCCTGAAGATTGAGTCCGTAATCGGTGTGCAGGACGACAGCAGCAGCGACGAGAATGAAGGTTCCAAGAAAAGGCTGCGAGTCGGGAGCAAATCAGCGCGCGCGGCTGCCGCTACGCAGATCATGGCTGCC
>AJFL01000117.1:0-18480 GCA_000467735.1 Rhytidhysteron rufulum CBS 306.38
GGTCCATTTCGGGTGCACGAACTTTCGGCTCAGTACAGTACATTACCCTATCATTTCATTAGTAAGTCCTCACTTCGTAGCCGGGATATACAAGGACTGACTCAAAGCTTGGTCAAGCCTATCTCGGAAATCGTCCTAATGGCTACAGGGATACTCGATCAGTGGGCCGCGGCCGGTCAAGTTCTCATTGTACCGATAAATGATGCTAGTTTTGTGGCCTTCAGTGTGACTCCAGCAATAGGCACTCAGGGTCTTGGTTCCTGCTCCGTGGTCGTTACCACCCGTTCAATCAAATGACCCGAATGCAAGTGCCAACCATGCCCGGGCGGTGATGAACCGGGTAGAGACGCATTTAGAGCATTCCCGTCAGAATGGATAGTTCCCAGAAGCAGATACCTACGTCATTTGCGCGATTTACCAAGGCGCAGTAGCATTGCCAGATCAACGCGATGTCATGCGACAGAGGCTCTGAGAATTATCATCAGGTCGTGAACCAACTATTCGTACTTACGATGTACCTGGAAATCGCAGTGTTGCTGGTCAAGGAACTGTTATCGTTCTATAGTTTTTCTCTCGTTCCCTAAACTCGTTTAGCTCTAGTTCTAATTTATTTATAAGCTCGTTTTTTCCCAAGATCTCCTTTTCACGCTCTTGAAGGTCCCTTTTCATTTTTGTGGCGTTTTTGGCCGTTTCCTGATTGAGATCTTTGATGCCTTTCTCGTGCTCTTTTGAGGCCTTCTAAATTTTGTCCTAAAGATCCTTAATTTCCTTGTCTTAATCAGATAACTTTTTACGTAGTTCACTTGCTTGTAATTAAAGGCTTTCGTTGGATTTCCTCAGCTCGATAGTCTCGGAATGTTCTAGTTGTTCATCTCGCATCATTACGTCATTTCTATTTTAATAGTCTTCAAAGAGTGCAGATTCTACAGATTCGTTATCATAGCTCAACTCGACAACCTTGTTTTCTAGCTCTTGTACTTTGTCTTGGAACTCTTTCTTCTGCCTTGTCGATTGCTCCTCTAGACGACTGATTTAGTTGCGCAATTCGGTTTCCTGACCCTGTGGTACAGCAATGGAAGTTTTACTGTTACACTCTCTGGCAAAGTAAACTTTAAGGCATTAGCAATGTTTGGCTTGTTAACTTTGTGTCTTACCTTTTAACTAGAGAGTGTAAAGAAATATTTACATAAATCACGCTTTACCAAAAAGAGGGTAATGTCATATCCGGCACTCATTGAAGGTTTTTGCATAAGCTGTTGGACAAATAAGTGAGGTAGGTTATCTATGTGGTCGTCATCAAAGGGCCTTCCACAGCGACGTTCCTTCCATAAAGGCTTTTCAGAGGTTAGTTAAGATGCTTCTGCGGACCGCTCGGAGCATATCATCGGTTTAAGGACTTTGACAGTCATCTGCACGCGCTCATCAAAGTCACCTTCCTAATTTGACCGAGCAGATTTCAAAAATCGCATGGCATGTTCCTTGTCTAGATCCTGGTCAGCAAGCTGGATAGCAGCCTCTGTGCGGAAGCCAAGTTCAACAGCAAATTTTCCAAGTCGTGAGTATAGTGCTAGGTTGTATTCACGAGGAACCGGTTTTTTCTTGCCTAGGGGAATTCTTGGGGTAATAGGGGTCATCTTAGGAAAGTTACGAAAGCAGAATAACTATAATTGGATATATGCGATCCACCGAGCCTCCTCAAAGGATACAATACTTATAAATAGTCAGAGAGCCTTCTGTGCACTGAATCGGCAACTGCTTAGGATGAAAGAATGCTGCTGAAAAGCTGCGCCAGAGACTTCGCTTTTCCTCTTCTCCTAGAAGTTTTTTTTAGGATTAGGCTACACGGCTCGAGACACTTAAGGTTTTCGAAAAGGGTCTGTAGAGACGGTATAAGAGAACGTATCGAGCAGGTATTATCCAAGATTATTTTCCTTATCCGAGGGTCTCGTATGTAGGGAAATAGCTCCCTAGACTCCATCAGCTCCTTTATCATTCTAGAGTCGCTTTTGGAGACCGCCGGTGCTCTGAGCTCCAAACTTTCCACCGTACTTGCATCGGCAGCTGAGTATGGAATAGGTACAGAGTCACTATAAAGGATACGCCTCCACGTTTTTTCGATGTGGAATAAGTAATAGAGAAGTTCCTATTGTTCTTAGTATTAACTTCATGCTAGAAATAGCAACCTTACTTCGGGACATCTTAAGCCTAGAAGTCGGTGAAGTGTTCCGAGCTGCAGCGGTCTCCATAGCCCCGGTACATCGAGAAGATTATTAAATCCTGCTGCCAGACGCTTATTCTTCAATAACTGCCGTAGATCCTTGGTGTTGGCTAATCGAGACCACCGTCGATTCTCACCACCTAAATCACCACTCCTGTGGTATAGGCGGATTTTGCGGAAGATTTCGCCGTCTGAAAAGGGTTGTTGATTTCGAAACTCCTTAATAGCTTTTATAGAGATGTGATTTAAGAGCCCTTTAAGATAAAAGTCAAAGTTAATTCCAGTCACTATAGTTAAATTTACCTACGCTTAGAAAACAGCCTTACAGTCTACCATCGGTTATTAAAATCAAGAAATTGCTCGGCCGCTCGGATCCGATATAGACCCTAAAGGCAGTCGACACAGCTAATTCTGAGGAGTTTTTACTTGGAAACCGAAGCCCCTGTAGTTGCACTTCGTCTTCTTTTAAGCCTAAAAGTTTAATAGCAGCCGAGAACTCTTTATCTTCTATAAGGGCACTAATGAAATTTTCTTCTTCGAGGCGGAGGCACCCTTCAAGCTTAAAAATATTTAAAACCCGAGCTGTCCCCTTATCGGACGCTTCTAAATGCTCTTCGCGGATATATGCATGGTCGAAATTTAATGCTTTTAACTCTATCCGGACTACACCTAGGACCGCAGTTTGTTTTAGTAGAATGAAGTCGGCGTCTTGCATTTCTAATCACACCTTAGCGATGGTCTCTTGCTCTCCCTTTTCCTTCGCCTCTGGTTTAGCTTAATGGACCTTTTTATAGTAATGGGCTGGGTTTCTGCCCCTGCGGTCCTAGTGAATACGTGCTGTAAAATGTCTGTAACTCGCATGCTGGGTTTTATATTATAATTGCGCAAAATTATATCGTAGAAGTGGTCGAGTGAAAGTCAAGTTCGTCGTCTGGTTCCGAGGTTTAGAATGTATCCGAAAGCTATTTATAGATCCACGCGCCACAGTTTGCGCCACTTTTCTCCACCTAGGATTCGGCCACCAACATTCTCTGTTGGAATAATACGGCCCGTGTGCACACTATAGTCCGGTTTGGTTCCCCATCGTTTGCCTTCAGACGCCCTATCAGCCTGGCTTGCGTCAGATATAAGTAGGCGAGCGCCAAACATATATCATCGTAAACTAACGAGCTGACACCTTCACGCATTTTTGCCATCATGGAAGACTCCTGCTATGCGATCATTTTAGGCATTATTCAAGTATTCATATGTCTTACCCTCATTACCTTTTGGCTGGTCATAACCCAGAGGTCGAATTACCATCAACTCCGTTCATTACAACATCCACGTTCACTGTTTGACCGCTTGTCAACCACGGAAGAACAGCTTACCACTCTGCCGTTTCATCAACCACTTCCACCTCCATATCCTGCGTCTCCGGCTCCTCATCCTCCTCCGCCGCCATTCTCGATCCCTGCGTTAAATATAACGCCTCTACATCCGCCAATCTATATCGTTTACGATAGCAAGATCGCCGTAAATTAAGGTATACAACAAACCATCAATGGACGTGTTTATGGAGATTGCATGCCTTTACCTGAGGCTGCTTTCTGCGTTATAGCGTGGCTACGAAACGATTGGACAGTACATCGCATCGAAGTCGAAAAGGTCTTAAAAAGGTTGCAATGAAAGTCGCAGAACTCGAGCTCGCCAACGGATCACTTCTATATCCTCCGCATATTAAACAACAGCTTTAACTGATTACAAACCATCAAAAACGCATTGAGATTAAATCAAATGAATCAACGTTGACTGGCTTTATTCATGACGTCGATCTTACTGGAGGTGATTACATAGTTTCTATAAAATCAATGGATGGCCTCAAAGTTGTGGAACACAAGATTAATGGGATGGAATGGAGGAACGATCAGGTGGTTGTATGCTTTCCTGATAGTAAGAAGAAGGTTGGGGAGTTCCAGACTGTCGAAAAGGCTGATAAGGTTGATGAATCAGAGGAGTTTGAGCAGGTTGAGGTGGTTTTGGATATGAGAGAGAACGAAGGTGGGGTGAACGTGGTGGAGTAAAAATGGATGATTAAAGTCAGTTACTTGACTTCATAGTTCCACATACTTTGTGACCTCAATTTGCACTGAAATGTCAAAACCGTTCATTTGCCGGTGATGTTTCATTAGTGAACTCTGAAGAATTAGGTAAGTATCACTATTACATGGAGAACGGCTCCATTCACCACGCGGCCTTCTGTAAACTCATTTACTTGGCACGAGCCAGACCTTTCTTGCTTTTTTACCTGGACCGATAAGAAGCATTGGGTGTATATTATCTCATTGGAACTGCAGAAAGGGGAAGTTCGGCGTTTGGTACTAAGTCCAGAAGGACCGGTACTTTCATTTGGTGGAACTATGAACGTGTTCAGTCGTATCCGGTAATTCCGTTGGCGCATCATCTTCCCCCCACGTCTCTAACTGGGTCATACGGTCGGGTTTCGCCCTGTGCAGGAGCGGGAGCGCGGCTGGAGGAGGCTGGCTGCTGGTTGGAGGAAGAGGCTGGTCCGGCTAGCTACAAGTTAGCTTGGGAACAAGCCCAAATGGCTCCTGCATCTTCACCACGTACAGGACAACTTCCTGAGCGTACGCATGACTTGGAGCATGCGCCATCGGATGATATCGGCCCTGATTCTGGGGAGCCCTCTGCCTTGTAAGACCGTGTTCACGTTTTCCGTGGCATATTCTCTCTCTGATATAGGGAGAGAGGGCCAGGTAGTATTGGGGTGTCTTTCCAGCAGCCACTTTGCTTCGGTCATGGTCACGGACTCTAGAGAAAGAAAGATCAATTAACCAAAGCCGACGACAGGACGTGGGCCCATACGTAGAACTCGAGCCACTGCTCGCGAGAATAGCCAGAAGCTGCTTCCACCTCGTCGGCGGGCGCCCGCATGTGGATGCTCATTTTGAACAGCTCGGTGTTCCCGACCGCGACTTTGGACGTGAGGAACGTGAAGGTAGGCTTACGCGGGACGGCCAGAAAAGCGGGGCTAGCTCAAAAAGCTCAAGAATTGGCTCGATGCGATTGGCCACAGAATGCCTAGGCCACCTGGGGGTTAGCTTGGCATGATGATCAACATGCCTTGCTATGGACGTCAGCCATAGGCATCTTGGCTGCCAAAGCAGAACAATAAGATATCTGAAAAATTGAATATAATATAAAGGCGGTGAAAAAGAGCTTCAGACTGCTCTCCTGAATCGGCACGAGCTCTTATCAATAGTGCGTGTGGTAGTTGGTAGAATCCGGGCCATTGGTTTTAATCAGTATATAACGGGAAAAATCCAATTAGATAAAGTCAGCCCCACCTTTTTAAACCAAATTTCGTAATCATAAGGGGCGTTGAATTGGGTAGATAGATAGGAATAATAATAGTTGATAGTGCCGATAGTGCTGCTCTTCTCTCCGAAACATTGAGCATTTATATGCCTCTAAGTGTGTATATTTTAGTTTTAGTGATTAGTCTGATAAAGCATACGACTTCGCGGCTTATTACGGAGCATGATATGTAAATCATTAACAAGCTTAACATATATACTAGCTTCTAAGTAGACTTAGACTTAGAGAGCACGAAGGCATATACCGAGAAAACATCATAGCACACAAAGAAGTCTTCACGCCAATGTTAGTAGCAGAAAGACAAACCAAACTTGGTACAAATAAGATACAATAAAATTACACCATGGCAGATAAAATCGCTCGAGAGAACTTGGTACTCAAGAACGCGGATGCACTCCCACTCCTACGAAAAGAAGTCATACCCAGGTCCCGATATTCCATTAACAACCGCTACTCCACCGAAAGAAACAATCTAGACTCTCCCAAACACCCTCTCACACGCACCCCTTATTCCATCTCAAAATCTGCCTCCTCCAGCAACTCCCCAGCCAAGATCCTCCCAACATGACTCCTCTCAATCCCCTGGCAATCCCTTCGAACCCGAGTATACAGAGCCGTAAGGAACGGAACTGGACTCATCCTATGCCCATCTCCGCCATCACGAACGATAAATCCATCTGCACCAACGGTCTAACCATCTTCAGGAACCTTCTAGACCAGTCCCAAGAACTCGCAGAACTTGATGTAGTCTTGATACGATCCGAGGTACAGTTGCCCAGCGAAGATATTCAGCTCTTTAGTGAGCTCTAATGGCACGTTAGTAGGATTGAATGGCTTGCCTTGCGTGAACATATTAAGGCCGTCGAGGGCTTGGAAGTGGTGCTTTGTTCGTGGCGCGTAGGTGTGTAGGGTCACCATTTGCAGGTCCTCGATCTGTGGGAGGAGCATCTGAGCCTCGTATGGGCTGATGATCACCATGTGCTTGATGGCGGTACCATTCTCGGAGCCAGAGCTCGTCAAGATCCATTGGATCGGACGCTCGTATTCATCTGATATGAAGTCTCTGTAAAGGTGTTTGGCTGTGTCTCTATAGTCGGCAGTCACCAAAAGCTTCCATGGGAACTGAGGTTCCACGAAGTCACGAGCTACAGTTGTCCTGTAGAGGATTTCGAATGCCGGGATGAAAGATTTAGAATATGGAGGTATGTCCCCGGTCTCGACGAACTCTTCCACGTCTTCGTCGATGAAGTGCCGATGGTGTTCCACAGGTGCTGGTTTCTCGACCTGGCGCTCTTGCTCCATCTCTGGTTCCAATTCCCGCTCCTGTTCTTGTTCCTCTTGTAGGGCAGCTGAATCCAGGCTCAGGACACCATACTTTAGACAGTGCCCCATCATGCGCCTTATGTTCTCATTGCCCATGTCCCAGCCTTGGGATGCCAGCATTTTGGACTTGGTCTTTGGACTGTAGCGTGATTCCAGTGACATGGGATCTTCTTCCAGGAACTTTGCAGCATGGGCTTTTGTCATGATAGCCCCGTTTTCAAGGCCTGTAGCCTCTTTCCAGAGGGCTTTCTGCTCCTCGTAACGGCGTACTTGGACTGCCCAAAGAGGGACGCTCTGCTTGAGATCTGCCCATGTCTCTGACATTGTCCATGCAAGGACATCTTCGACCATGATGTCCTTTTGCAGTTCTGGGACATTCTCTTTGATCTTTGACGCAATATCAGACGGCACGCAAAAGGCAATTGACTGCCCCTTTCCAAGCTTCCTCATCCGCATGCATGCCTGTACCAACCTGTCTTTGGTAAGGTTGGCCCCAAGGGTCATTGCTGCACGGTATGAGGTAGGAAGGTGAAGATCAATGCCCCTTGTATGGGCTTCGTCTAGGTATACAAGGCATAGGTCCAGCTGTGAGGCGAAGGGCGACGTTTGTAGAAGCTCAATACGCCCTTGGTGGTCCACGACAAAAATATCGTCTCTATCGCTCACAAAGACGGCAGCCTTGGTATGCTCACGGTCCGATATCATGGCTAACCAAGCCTGCGCTACTTCCTGGTTCCAAAGGTCTAGAATATGAGCTCCAACGTTTAAGATCACTCGTACAGCCGGCTCCATTATCATGACCTTCTTTAAAAGCATTTCGGCGTCTGACTGCATGGGGTTGGCTCCTTTGGATAGTATCTCCACGGAATTTTCATCACCGAGCAGGTAATTGAGTACCAAGGCATTCGTATGACTTTGTTCAGGGAGATTAAGATGGCGAACATGCAGCGGAAGGACGTGGCGAGAATCGTTAGGTCCACTAAAGCCAGTCACTGGGCAAGGCTTGATCTGACCAATATCCCAACCAGATGCAGAGATCTTGTTGGGAAATCCCCTTAGTTCCCTTGCAAACACCATGTTCGAAAGGAAATAATCAATCGCGCCTTTAGAGGATCGCAAATGTGGAAAAATCTCCTTAGTGCACTGCCTATGGTCCTTAAGAGTGATACTAGCCAGTTGTCGAAACATAGGTGGGAGATATGGTGCTGTCTTGATCCACTTAGCATACTCATGCTGAGGTTGATCGGACCTAATGACATGGTGGAGAGCTGTGAAGAGAGATTCGTCATCTAGACCGTCGTAATAATAGGTTAAGGACGTCAAAATAACGACGACATCAGGGTGACCGAATTCAGACCGGGGAGTCGGATTATCTTTGGCTCGGAATGGTACTGCGGGTTTCGTCGGTGAAGATCTACTAGTATCAAGCCCGTAATTCGCTCTCCACCGTTTAGAGCATAAACAAAAGGATAGGACTTCTCCAGCAAGCAGACCACGAAGTAGAAGTAGTATGGTTTTTGATGTGCCATTCAAAAAGCCCCTCATAGTATTTGCCACCTCGTCTTCAGTGATATAACGAAGTATGCATTCTCGGAGTTCTGTTGATTGTCGAGCTATAGGGAACCCCACGACACCGTTCGAACAGACGTGCTCTCCAACTTTCTTCAAAAGAATTTTGCGGGCGTCAGGTTGGAAAATCTTAATCTTGGGGAATATATGCGCATATCGATCGTCAACTTCGATGGAGCTTAGCATGTGTACAGCCAAGTCTCTTGCAAAACGTGATATTCAGTCGAGCACGGTCTGTATAATTCTCCAACGGTCTGGGCTGAGCTCTACAGGTCCTTGAGCACCGACTGTATATAGAAGCTCAAACTTCACACTGAAATTCTTATCACTCTCGTCGACGAGATCCCGAGAATTCTGGTCCAAAACCCTTTGGGTGGTAAGCAACGAGGTGCCAGCATTTCTGTTGGACATGATGTAATCTAGTCCGAGGAGTTTGAAGGAAAGTATATGCACGGGTTGTATAAGGAGAATGGCCCCAGATTTCATGCAGTCCTTGAAGAACCTAGCAAGCATTTGAGCTTGAGAGAGATTTAATTTTAAGGCGCGAGAGATAAGGAAGTGATAAATGCGTCGGTCAAGTAATCCTCCAAGCTTAGAAACCAACATTTGAAACATCTGTTTCGATTGGGGCTTAGCCACAATAACCCGGACAAGCTGCGAACCGTCGGCTAATGCTGCGGCGACGACGGGGATTATGACAGACGAGTTTCCCTCCCCCATGTTAAGTTGCATGACAGAGTTCTTGTTAGACGGAGGTGACCGCATTTTCTGCGCGATCGCTTCTTGATTAGGCCGAATCAGAATGCTGCTCTCAATCTCTAGGAGTAGCGATTCAGGATAGTCCATTGGGCTCCAGTTCGCATGGCCAATATTATTTAACTCTTCAGCGAGCTCTGCCTGCTTTCTGGAAATGTCTAGTAGTCTCTGGGCCCGCTGAACCTCCGTGATCGCCATGCTGTACGTGATGATGCATTTTCTCCACGAATCTTTCAGTTTGTGCCAATGCCTTCGATTTAGTTGTTGAAGGAATAGAATAGAAGGACTCTTGGCCACTGCTCTACTTCACGAGCTAGTGCGTAAGGGGAACCTTCTGTCCGACCGAGAGAGTTTGTAATGATGGAATATAACTCCTCGACATATCGCTTGCAGTCCGCTAGGTGATGTTTCAAGACCGACGTGATATGATGATCATCATGAAAACTTTGAACACGTTCCTTGGTAAATTTCTGAAGTAGATCGTGACTATGACGCAAATCTTTGATGTAATCTTGTTCGTAATTTGCGCTTAATCTGGATTCAAGGGGTTCAAGTAATTTATCAAGTCGAGAACTTGACAACGATTGATGAGGAATGGACTGAAACAAATCGGCTATGCCTGTCGGAGTTTGAGGTAGGGTTTGCGGTGCTTGGACGTTGAATATATAGTCAATAGACACAAAACAATGTCTGGGTTTTGGCCGTGGTTGGGGGTGTTGAAGACATATAATTGATCCTGTGATGGCACGAGCATCATGTGTGATGTTTCCCCGAGTACTTGGCCAATAGATGTGTAAATATTGTTGTTCTCAAACCAACTATGCCACAGGGAACGAACATGTTCTATCGCTTGATTTACATCGATATATGAAAAATATAACAGTGCAACAGGCTGTGCGCAAGGCCACTGTTTCTGTAGACCGTTACAAAACTCTTCAATGGCATTAATCTTATTGTTCTGAAATAGGATTCGTCTCTTGTCATAAGCACTGCGAGTTGGATATCTCGAGTCATCCAAGGGCATGTCGCTTTCGGGACAATCTTCGAATCCACGGCAGGAAGGTTCAATACATTGTTTAAGTTTAGATCGGTCTATGCCTTTTCCTTCGGATAGGTTAAGTTTAGGGCTCGTTGGCAGGTGAAATCCGGCCATGTTCGGGATACCGTTGTACATCGCAGCCCAAATATGGATGATTTCCATTTCTGGTATTTTTGCAAAGGCCATAGTAGACAGCCACATCATTACTTGGAAAATGTTATATTGGTTAGCATGTTGGCTGAAGGATAGATGAATTCGGCACCACAAACCGCCGACGAAGCAAGACGTATCGCCGAGCCATTTGTTGTCATATTTCACTAAGGACGTATTCAGAGGCGAAATAGCCCCTGTAAAAGCCTCACACCGGAGCAATTTGGTCCAAATGATCGAGACAGTGGGAATGGCAACCCGGGCAGAAACAGCTGGACATTGCTGGAATATCAAGTTGGCGATTGTGAACACTCGGTTGGCTTCCAAACTTTTCTGACCACAAAATCTCGACTAATATTTTCCATCATGTTGGATAGTGTACCGTTCGGCACCAAAATCCGAGACACAAAAGGTGGATGCCCTGATAGTCTCTCGCTCCAATAACTTCAAGACTGTCCAGTCCAAGCTCGGCGGTTTTATGTACACATCGGAACAAAGTGTTTGCCCGATGGCCGCTTGCTCAAAAATAGCCTTAATGGATAGATACAAGCCGCCATCTTGAGAGAGAGAGAGAGTATATGAAGGTCGGGATCACAGTTAACTGTCTGCATATCTTCTTTAAACTTTGGATAGAAGGTCCTTTTCGGTGCTAACTCTGCGATGCGTTCTAGTATCGAAAGATCCTAATTCGAGAGGTGCTGGAATGATCTCATTGCTGCCGAATTTAACATCGAAAGTGCTTGTTCAGTGCCTGTTCTATGTATAAATGGGTCTGGGAGGCAGTAGGATGTCAGGCAACGAAGATAGCATAGGAAAAGTTTGCTCTGGATGCTTCCGTTGTCGACTAGTCGGAGAAGGCGGCCATCAAGGTGGTAAGTTTGGACCCTGGAAGCAGTCCCATTCTCGACAGTCACGGTGATATGGCCTTGTATCTTTCTATAAGCTAGTTCGCCATCTGGTATTAAAATAATACGGTCCTGTGCTTCATTTTCGTGCTTCAAGACAAGTTTATTTTGAAGCCCTATAAGTGTACTAATGCCTTGATGGCAGTCAAGGAAATACTTTCGATGTTGCCGAGAATATATGCGGGATGACCCTGAGCTCAAAGAGAAGTCAAGTTCAAGTCTTGGAAGCTCAATGTCCAGGATGGATGATCCTTTGTTTAGCGAAATATGAAGATGGAAGGGATCTTCCAAAACAGACAACATGTTTGATAATGAGCAGTTTTACTGAAGATGTTGATCAAGGCAACGCTGCCTTTTTCGAGGACCCATGTTTCCATCTGTCTTCTCAACCTCTAATTGGAATTATTGGAAGACCATGGCTCATATATTGGGCGAAACTCAATGGATTGGTCGGAATGGTCATACCAATGAGCATATTCACGGGTGAATGAGAACGGAAATTGGCCGTGAAAGAATCTTGATGGAATGAGGTCGTATCTGCGGCCATCTCGGATCCGGATAGCCACAACCAACAAATCAGGCTTTCGTGATTTGGGTACATCCTCTGCTCTCTCTATAGAGAGATAGACTTCAAAACCGGAAAAGGGCTTCGTAGTAGAAATTTCCATACCCCGAGAACTTGTAGGAAGAACGTTCAAGGATATAGTTCCGAAAAGATCACGGTATGTTGGGTGATCTTCATACTCCAATGGCATCTGGGACAGTAGGAGGCCGTTGATAAGCAAATCCGCCGCTAACAGGTCAAACATGACAGACACGGGGGTACATTGGGGTCCAGGTGCCGTTTTACAACAAAGGCAATGTTCATATGGGCTGTTCATTGACACCCAAGACATTCCAGGTAAGTATTCTGGCCAGACAGCTTTTATGGCGTCATCGAATCCGGAATTCTGGCCCTCCGTAACATCTTTCAGGATATATGGGTATGATCAATACGATACCCGGCTCCACCGTTGAATCATAATAGTGCGAATTGAATCTAGGCTGGCTTGTACGATATACGAATACTTATTCAGATATATCGAACATTGCACCAATATCGACATTTCGGATGCAGCTGACAGAACGTTTACAAGGTGGTTTTCCTCGATGTCGAATGTTTGTATGCAAGCCAATGCCACGTCCACAGATTTGATCAAAGTTTCGGCATTTTCTCCGTTATCGGTCAAGTGATAGGCCTTTTCCTGAAGGATTATCATCTAATTGTAGAAGATAGATCGAGCTTCTTTAAGATAAATTAGACATTTAGCCTTGATACTGTCCAAAGAAGCTAGACTGAGCAGTCTTGCTGCCAAAATAACAAAGCAGGAGAGGGCATTCGATGACTCTCAATTTCCTTGAATCTTCTTCAAAGAATTCCGGAGCTGAATACGTAATTCGTGGCCGAAGTCCGCATCCACTAGGATCGCGTAACCCTCTGGCCTAAGGTCCGGTTCGGAGGGGCCAGTTTGGTAGATGATTTGCGAGAGGAGAAGGTACGTTTCAGGCTTCGCGAAATCCAATGACGGAGCGGCGAGCTGGGTAAGAATGTTAACCTACTGTAAGCGATATCCAAGAGGAAGACCGGCGAAAGCACGGTACTCGCTAAGTGTGAAGCGTATAGGATATTCTGATTGATTTGCGATAATTTCATTGAGTAATAGGCTATTGGGCTGAGAGGGTAATCTCTAAAGGTACGTTTATAACGAAGAAGCGGGCCGCGGGAGCTCAAAAGTACAACAGTCCCGAAGGTAGTCTGTAACATAAAACGTGGATGTAGAAACTTCCTTTATGTTATCGTAGTATCGGTATTTGAGTCCATTTTTGACACAGATGTCTTCCTTTTTCGCTTTGGCTACTTTCATAGTACTACGATGAGTGATCTTGCGAGGCTTAATTTCCGAAAGGAGACCAATCCGTAGTGAGTATGGAGAGCTCTTAGAAAAGAAAGTAGAAAGTCTAAAATCTTTTCCTCCTAACCGGTAGTGTCTTTCTGGTTTCCATTGGTGTTCATAGTCACAACCAAGAACGTTGCTGAGAAAGTATATAGTTGCCTCCCGCCATGCTCCGAAAGCAGCTGGGACATCTAACTCGAAAACGATATTTTTAGCTTGGTTTTGTACAGACGGAAGAGGCCGTTCGTAGATCAAGATGCTTGGTTTGTTCGCCTTTTGTTTCCAGGAGCATCTTTGGCACTTTTGGTGATGTGTAAATCCGTTGTAGTTGCACACCATTTCATCGTATTGCCGCATGACGTCTCTATATTGTTGTTTTTGTTGGTCGAATTCCTCCCATTTATCTTGTATGTCTTGAACAGCTTTATTCTCGATGTCTGAGTAGAGCTTTTTATGTACCATAGACTTATTAAAGAATCTCACTGCGAATGTATCAGGTTCGCCAAAACTATGGAGGATAGACGAAATCGCTGGCAATCCTGAAATTGGACTTCGCTCACGACTCTCGATGTAACTTTCGATATTCCTTGATCGTATCGTCTGTTGTGGGGAGGAAAGGACAAGCAACCATAAGATTTGGCACGGAATTTCCGGGTCGTATTCTTACAAGATATTGTGAATGTTGCAGGCAGATCGGTCACATGCAACCCAAAGTTCCATAATGAGTAGCATCATTCTCGATAGTGACTCGGGATTTTCCGCATAGATAGAGACAGCAACGTTATGGTAGTCTTCAATTAGGCGCTTTAGTTTAGCGCACGTATTACGGTCGGTAATACTGGCAGCAAGCCAATTCGAAAGATTTAATCCAATCCACTCCTCACATGCAAGTAATTGTGGGATTTGTTCATTCTCCTCGAGTGCTTGGAGGATTGTCGGAAGTCTATCGGGTGAAAATTCCCGTAATTCGCTTGTAAGTTGGAACTCTAAAGAGTCCGAGGTAGTTTATTTACTCTCGATAGAGCTTAAGTATTGGTCCAGGTCAGGGAGGTCGACGTGGATATCTTCGTGAAACTGTAGGTGCTTTAAGCCATTGAACTCGATGTCTCTGGTCCCGACTGATAACACCCTTCCACTGCTCTTCGATATGACTTCTCGCCGAACTGATAACATTCCGAGTGGCTGTATTCCAAGGTTGTGCTGCTCCTCCATCTTCCATCTTCAGCAAACATCGAGAGACTTTTGCATTGATACAGTAAAGTAATTCCCCATTCAGACGATAAGTAAGGGACAATCTTTAGATTTCAGTCAAAAGGAAGATAATGAAAGCTTTATAAAGATCGACGGGGGGTTGTTCGGTCGTAACCAGTCGAGAAAATTGCAGTTGAATTAAAACCCGTATGAATAACCAAAATGGGGACCTCCTCCAAGGCAAATTCGCATCCTGCCACAAGACTTCTTCTCGAGTGCATTTTGTTATGGAGGAAATACTGGAGGGTTTCCCAACAGCTCCTATAAAGCTCATCAAATGTTCGGTGACCGTCTTTGGATGTGTAGTGTCCCGTTCTTCGTCGAGGTGCTCGCCACCTTTAAAAATTTGTGGCTTGGTATTTGGTGAAGGCTGGTCGCTCATAGTAGATAGTGCGTCTGCCAGTATTTCTTGAAAGCCGTCCTGTTCAAATACACTTGTCTTCATGATGAAGGTAGCACCTAGGAAGATGCGATGGAATCGACCTTAGGTTGTAAAAACGGCTTGGTTTTGAGGAGAGAGTTCGAACGCTTCGAAGTTAACATTGTCTTGTATTTTAGAAATAATCATTCCGGCATTTTGGGCCCTAATGTAGAGTGGTATGACTCCTTCCTGGATGGTTAGTACCGTACAAGAGAAAGGATATTAGCAATGAAACCATGCCTCCGTTCGATAGAGTTTAAAGTGTACGGAGGAGCATCTCTTTATTGATACAACTCCATTCGTCGATTACGGCCTTGAGGGTGTTTATCATTGCCATGACTGGCTGAACCTTGATCGCACATCCGGTAGCATGTTCCAGCATTTGAAGAGCGTCAGACACGGTGTCTAATAGAACGTTCTGGTGTTGCGCATTGAAATCATCTTCTTGGGGAAGGTTGGGCGGAAGCGCAACATGATGGATCATGAATAGGACTGCATCCGGAGTCCGCAGTTCACCATCCACTGGGCCGCTGTATGGCGCCTCCATTGCGATATCAGGATTAAAAGGTTTAGAGAGAAAGAAATAGAGGAATTCAGAGCAATTAAAGAAGACGATATCATGATAGAGCTTATGACACTTGTGCTATGTGATTAAATGGGACGTGGGGTGGAGAGGTGTGTGCAAGTCGATGGAGGCGAGAGGGTGGAAGTAAAAGGTGAAAGTGTGTGCGGCGTTGTTGATACAACAACCCGTCGGGCACGTGGAGCGCGTGACGTAACCGCGTCGGCACACCTAAAATTGCTGCCCGGAGCTCCCCATCTGCACAGTGAATCAAACCTCGCGCTCGGTGCCTGCATGCTCGAATTCGTGTACATCTAACCTTATATGAAGGGCAAGCTGGCAGTATTTGTTGCATTATGTCCATCTAGTGCAGTGTGCTATAAATCAGGAAAATTATGTGGCTAGAATTGTGACTGAAAAAATATCTAGGTGGTGGATGGGATGGGTGTCAAGGAGACTTGTAAATGGTGTTGAAAAGAGTTGACGTCGGCATGTCGGTGATTATTACATAAGATAGCCACTACCCTATTGTACCCTAGTGCCTATCAACCTATTACCAACCGTGCCAACCCAGATATATTGCAAAGGTAGCAGTATAAAGTTTTGTGGCATTCGGAGAAGTGATTATGGGGTAATAGATAAGGCAACAATTCCACGATCAATCTAAAATCTACTGATTAGCTACAAGTTGCTACCCCCTAAGATCAACTTTAAGCAAAAGGGCTTGTATTCCCTTCAACTTATAGAGCAGAGGACAATCCTCTATTTAAAGAGGTATATGCTTCTAAGGCGTCGAACAGGCTAATCCTGTACCTCTCTGTGCAGCTTCTAATATAAGAAGAAGCTACTTTCACTGAATGTGAAATAAGCGAGTTCTGATCCTTCCAATCACATAACATTGAGTTTGTTACTAAACAATACCCTGGCCTGGTTGCCTCATCTGATAAAAGCACAGCCTTGTCAATCACGAAATAGTAGTCTAGAGTTCGATAGTATCTACTCGCATCCTTGAACGACCTAGGTCCAATGGAGGCACTAAAGTACAACATTCGCCGCCTTTTTTTCCTCCAGAAAGACACCATCCATTACCGAGTATCCCGATCCCGCTGAACCATCCGGTAATTATAACTATTCAGCCTTCCGAAGCCCTGGAGAAGTAAGACTCTTGCGGATTCGACAGAAAATCAGTCTACATTGCGAATTAGAAACAACCACCCTTTTAGATAACCCTGTTTACAACGCAATATCCTATACCTGGGGTGATTCTAATTCCCGGACATCCATATCATGTAGCGCAAGAGGTGATGTTATGTCAATAACACACAACAGTCGTCGGGTGCTCCAGGCTGTTCGACGTTCATTCTAGGCCCGATTTTTGTGGATCGATTGTATCTGCATCAATCAAACAGACTGTGATGAATGAAGTGAAGACGTTAGGCATATAGCGACTATATATGGCCAGGCCAAGAGAGTACTGGTATATGTTGGACCTGGATCCAAGAAGACAGCTCCCGGGATCAGTTTGCTTAAGAGATATGGTCCGCATTACTGCCTTCTAGCGTTGTAGCTATAACCTGTCTATTCGCAGCACCTTGGTTTAATAGGGAATGGGTGATACAAGAAGTTTACCAAGCCCGAAAAGCCATCCTATTCGATGATTTGGTATCTATTCCCTGGGACACATTCATGGTTGCTATCCGTAAGTTGATAGCATCGAAGCCACTCGACACATTTTATCTTCCATGCGTCGTAGATATCCACCTCCCGCTTGTCAAGAAAAGGAAAAACCTCCTCCGACTTCTCTACCTCGCTCGTAAATGTCACGCTTCAGATGGCCGGGACAAAGTATTCGCGTTACTTGGAATATCTCAAGAAGGCAGTCGAATTCGTTATCTACGTGATAGTTCGTGGCTTAAAACAGCCAGTATTTGCTTGCCTTCATATCATTATAGCACCCGACTATACGACTATAACTTTGAGGATTTGAATGTTTGGGTGACATCTATAGAATATTTCTCGCCGAGTTATCATCGTTCGACTGGTAATATTTACACTCTCTTTATAGCCTGCATGATCGGAACTACCAATTCACTAGCAATATTGTATGCCGTACAAGGTCAATCAGAGTCACTAGACACTCCCTCTTGGGTTCCCGACTGGAGCAGCCCGCCAAAGTACGAACTTCTTGGACGACACCAGCTTCGGATGACCATGGCAGTGGATAGGCGGTTGCCAGCAATGGTCCGATTTCCAGTTAGCCTACACCACCTTCGTGCCTTCGGGACCAGGATAGGTTCGGTTGTCTCAATCCAAGGTATTCTAGACCTTGATGAACCTTCATATAAGTCCACTGTTCGAAAATGGAAAGATAGTACATTCAATAGCACAGACATCTCCTGTTCGGAATCTTTGGCGCTCCTAGCACTCTCATTAATGCAGTGGGATGGCCTCGAATGCTTCAGGTGGACATTGATTGGGAATACGGATGACGAAGAAAACATCCCTGCGAAGTTCTCAGTGGAGGAAGTAATGACATGGTTATCTGATCTGGATGGAGATGAGGGAATTCCTCGCATCACAAGTAAATTCCATGGTTGTGTTCGTCGAGCAAGTCATGGAAGACGCTTCATTATGCTACGTCATGGTCAGTTTGGGATAGCACATCCGGAAACAAAAGTGAATGATATCGCTGTAATGCGCCGTGGTTGTCAGATTGCCTTCATTTTGAGGAAAGAGGAAGATATTTATATCTTAGTTGGGGAGTGCTATATACATTCATTACATGGCCTGGAAAGCTATGTAATGGAATGCATATTTGATGAAATGAATATTTGATGGAATGCATATTTTAACAACTAATACGCTAAAATTTAATTAAAAAGTAGAAAAATTCACCAATTAATAAGAACGTCCTAAGGAGGGAAAAAAACCCAAAAAAGAAATCATGGGATTGCTGAGACTCGAACTCAGATTA
>AJFL01000118.1:0-13243 GCA_000467735.1 Rhytidhysteron rufulum CBS 306.38
GATTTAGATTGATTGTTACCAAGTCTGAGTACGAAGAACCCCCCAAATTGACTATCTTTCCAATTCCATAATGGAGGATTTGTAGGATCTAGAGGATTTTTCTCAAGCCATACTAGTAGACCAATCCAAGTGGCGATGGTGACCAAGCCCATCGATGTGGTAGCGATGACACCTCGAGTCTTTCGAGATCCGATCTTTAGACTATCTAGCAGTGGCATGATGGCGATTGCACCAACAGCTTGCATGATTGTGAACATGACTGAGTTTAGACTGCGAGTTCGGATGTCGAAATAAAGAGCTATGTAAATTAGCAATCACTGACGCCGTACATGTAAATCAATCGTCATACTTACAATTTAAAGTAGAGAAGATGATAATAGCGATCTCGGAGCCGAACATAGGTAGGATTAACACAAGCATTCGCCAATCCATGAAGATCTGCCGTTGGCCTTTGATCTCTGACCACCAGCCTTTATGCTGATATTGTGCGATGGCACTTCCGTCGCCTCTCCGAACATCTGCTGGATTAACGATGCCGAATAGAGCCACGAAGAAGGCCAGGCACATCAAAATGATGAAGACAATGTATACGGCATCTGGGCATTTGACGATATCGGCATTGTAGTTGATGCCGAATGCGACTAATGATGCAATGGTACCTGCATCGATGTTATTAAGAACTTCATGATTTAAAGATAGATAGTGAAAGGACTTACTCCCTACACTAAGCAAGCCCCATTGCATCGTTATATACGAACCTTTCTTTTGCTCTATCGCATAAGAGAAAGCGATAAAGCCAGCCGCAGTCCACAGATGCACAGCAGTGATACCCAGGAAAACGCCACCAAAAATCGGATACCACAAATGGCCCGTGTTGCTGACTGCATATAGGTTAAAAAGACAGGGAACCCAACGACTCGTATACCTATTTCGTACAATACCACATAGCGCCTACATAAACGGGATATCCCAACGAACCAAAGAGGAATGTGTTTCTAGGTCCGATTGTTGTGACTACTGAACCGCTAAAGAGTCCTGCTACGAAGTACACGGCGTATAGCACCGAGTTGGTGATGTTTTGCATGCGGGTGGCATTGGCTGGGCCTCCCCCAGCGCCGAGGATGGTGAGAGCAACACTGGTGGGGTGTGATGAGTGCGCTGTTGTGAGGAGTGGTAGATAGGATGGAAAACGTACTAGATACCGGGACCCAAGCAAACGATGAGAGATGCTAGGAAGTTTTGTAGCAGCGGGCTGGAGGGAGGGGTTAGCATTGATACGTATCACACTGCGCAAGGATAAGAAGGGGGCATACCTATTTAATTGAAGAGAAAGCATGGTGGAGAGAGGGGAGAGAAGTGAATCGATAAGTTTGATCATCGAGAGCAAACAGAAGGCTTTTGGGCAAGAAAGAGCAAGGGTAGATGTTTTCGACAGGGGAGTTAAAATCGATGAGCGCTTACCATGTACTCCGCTCCCATCATTCTTATTGCAACGATTCCCCTCTATCCAGCATGCTGCGATATTAAGAGCAACAACATTGACTATAAAATGGATACGTATATTCAACACATCATTGGCTATGCTGATCCTCTGGTCGTGTCGGCGGGTGAAAAAGTGGAAGTCAAGGTGAGCTGTCACCGGCCTCGCTACACCAGCACCCTCGTCCGTCTGGGGCCAGGCATGCGGCATCCAGACGCTCCCCCACCCGCCCACCAGGTCGTGGCTGATGTGCCTGTTATATCGCACGTGGGCAGACGCCAGTTCACGCGACCCGGTTCATATGCTGTTGTGCCGTGGTTTTATGAAGAAGAAGAAAGGGAAAATAAGGACAGAAGTGAAGGGAAAGCTGAAAGAGATGAGGAAGAGAAGGAAAAATTGGTCGTCTCGTTCTGGGCTCAGCCAACGCTCCCAGCAGGTGCAGGCCACCTGCAATACCTCTTCTCCACCCTTTCCAGCGACAACCATACCGGCTTCGCTGCTTTCATCGACAACGATGCTTCACTGACCATTGCCGTTGGAAGTGACACAGGCCTATTGACTTCTCGCTTGTCCATTGCCTTGAAGCGAAATGCGTGGTACCTTTTCCAATTCACCTTCGACCCCTGTTCTCGCGTCGTTTCAGTCTCAACCACGAGCAAAGAGAGCCATCTCGAAGTCTCACAGACCCAGACTGCCTTTGCCATATTCGAGTGTCCCTTCGATCTCTTCTCCTCGGCACCTTTAACTCTCGCCAGTCACTCCAGCGACGAACGCTTATCTAAAGAGCCAGTCCTTTCCACTACCTTCAATGGTAAACTAGATAGTTTCAAGATCCAAATCATTTCTGGCACTGTCTCTAAGACACTCCTACACTTCGACTTCTCCAAAGACATTCCCACCGATCGCATTACCGACATCTCGGGCAGTGATACACACGGCACCCTTTTCAACTGCCCTACAAGAGCAGTGACAGGCCACGACTGGGACGCACGCGAGACAGACTGGACCCGTGCCTCTTACGGTTACGGAGCCATCCACTTCCACGACGACGACGTCGATGATGCAGCCTGGGAAACCGACTTCAATCTCTCGTTACCCAAAGACCTTGCTTCAGGCTGCTACGGCATTATAATCAATGACCAAGAGTCCGAAGACATTATTCCATTCTTTGTGAGACCTAATCTAGATCTACCAGCGACCAACAAGGTGGTTTTGATTATCCCGACTTTCACTTATACGGCTTATGCCAATGATCGGATGTATGACACGTCAAGGGACGTTCATATCGATATCCCAGGATCCGATTCCGTCCTTCGAAGCCGTCATATCGGTATACTGGAGGCTCGTCCAGACCTTGGTGTTTCACTCTACGATAGTCATAATGATGGCTCTGGGGCCACTCATTCATCTACTAAACGTGTAGTTCTGAACATGAGACCCGAGTAAGCTTTTTCATCAATCCCGATATTCAGAGTACAGACCTAATAATCTACAACAGCTACTTCCACTGGGGATTCGGTGGTCCCAGAGAGCTACCAGCAGATCTATGGTTCATCGGCTTCCTCGACAAAGAACTCGGCGCTGGAAACTACGATATAATCACTGACCACGATCTCTCCCGCCACGGCACATCACTCCTCCTCCGATACTCCATTGCCCTCAGCGGCAGCCACCCAGAATACCCCACCTTCGACATGTTAAACGCGTACGACGCCTTCCTGGCCGCTGGCCGCTTCTTCATGTACCTCGGCGGAAACGGATACTACTGGGTCACCGGGCATACTCCCACACAGGCCCACCGCATCGAAGTCCGACGCGCAGACCAAGGATGCAGAGTCTTCGGCCTACCACCCGGTCACTGGTTCCTTGCTCTAACCGGCGAACAAGGGGGTTTATGGCGTAGTCGTGGAAGAACACCAAATCGCATCTGCGGACTGGGCAGTGATGCATGTGGGATGGGTCAAGGAGCTCCGTATGGAATCGTGCCTGAAGCCAGACAAAACCCCAAACTTGGCTTTCTGTTTAAAGGTCAAGGACTAGAGGAAAGCGATATCATTGGGGACTTTGGATTAGTGCAAGGTGCGGCGTCGGGAGATGAGATCGATCGTTTGGATTACTCGTTAGGGACTCCCGAAAACGCTGTTATTATCGCAACGTCGAAACTTGCTGGTGGGCACTCAGATCACTACGCCTTATTCAACGAAGAGATTCTATTCCCCATGGTGAATACCCTAGGAACGACGTCCGACAAGGTTAGAAGCGATCTTGTTTACTTCGATACAGATAGTGGAGGTGCTGTTTTTGGAGTTGGAAGTATTAATTGGGTGGGTAGTTTAGCTTGGAGGAATTATGAGAATAATGTAGCACAGATCACAGCGAATGCTCTTCATGAATTTCTGAGGAGGTGCACTTAGTCCAATACAAATCTTATATTCATGGTTAGTATAGTAATATAATTCTAGCGATTATTTTTTTCATGGATTACTATTTGAATTGGGGGTTTACTCGTCTGCTAAGTCCAAGACTTTGATAATATAATTATCCCATGTCAAGCTAAGAATAGAATACTCCTGACTAATCAACCATGTATTCAGTGTTGCCTACCATCGCTCACCTCACCATTCAGTCGCCGTCAACCCAAATGGCTCTCAGCCCGGCTGCATCATCTCGCCCTCTAACCTGCATTTCTAAACCTCAACCGCTTACATGCACAACCAACGTGCCGAACGAGGCCCCAGGGGTAAATATGCACGTTTGATCTGCCATCGCTGCAGGTCCCGGAAGATCAAATGCGTACTCCCAACGCCCGAAGATATAGGGCCGTTAGGGACACCCCAACCCCCAGAAAAGGCCTGTGAACGATGTCGCAATTTTAATCTCGAGTGCGTTGTCGAGCGTACTGTTCTTGGACGTCCGGCAGCAAAGCGTGCTCGGCGAATGGATTCAGACGTGCCAGATCCGGATGAAAGAGATACGAGTGTCTCTACGCCATCGACTCTGGAGATGAAGGGGTATATCTATACCAATGCTGATGAAAATGGCATGGTTTTTCAGAAGGACTCTGAATTGGATCCGTCTAAGCTACCTAGCAAACAAGATCTTTTCCATTCAATGATTGAGCCTGCCCAGTTCCTTTCTTCCATTTTGGCCAATGATCAGACATTCGGATCTACCATCACCCATGCAACTTCACGTTGGAAAACGCCCCTCCCCGATCTTATTAGTAGTGACATGGCCGAGGCGCTTGATAAGTGGTGAGCCCTTCTACGGAACCATTGCCACCATATCGCTAATTGAACACATTAGTTTGGTATGGCATAGATTCTTTCTCCCGCAAACACCGACTCTAGTCAGCTTACGCAACCGGCTTACTTTGGATGAGTCTGCTTCCACTAATTCTGCCACCAACCTGCTCTTCGCGTTGCTTTGTCTGATTGCTTTTGAAATGTGCCAAAGCCTTTCTCGACAACACCCGCAGTTGAAGCATAGTATTAAGCTTGCGGTATCAACCTATGGTCAAGAATTCATCTTTCACCCACCCACCCATCGGGATTCAGTCACGGTTGGCCTTTTGCTAGCCGACTACAAGCCCACGGCTTTGGTCACCTCACAAGGTATTGCACATTCAGCCGTAAAATCAGGCCTGTATGTTCATCTTGCATATCGGATTGCCGAACGACTGGACCTCCTACCCGCACAAGTCAGTTTGGATTTCAGTAAACTGAAAACCGCAGACACTTTTGACTTGGAGCGTTGTCTTCTGGACTCATTGCAGGGGTTGCAGATACATTATTATGATGCCTTCCTAGAGCTGGACAGCTTTATAGCAAAACCGCTTGATGCGATGCACAGTGTGCTTCACTGCATGAAACCTCACATTGAGGTATACCAGAGTATACTAAAGTACCGTCAGTGCTCGCTAAGAATCATCTATCAAGTCCAATACGCGATAGCAACTTACATGCAGATGGAGGCACTGATACGTATGAAGCAAAGTTGGAGTGATCTCGAGAGCTTGTCTTTAACTATGGAAGAGTTTGAAGCGAAGTGCACAGAAGAAATTCAATCCAGCAATAGCCTGCTCGTAAATTCATCCGACTATGGAAAGCATGATGAGCTAGTTTCTGCCCGTTCCTTGCTAGAAATGCGATTCAACTCGGTATTCGTTTTCGTGTCCAGCATCGGGCTGGTATACTCCACCGTACTAAAAGCGAGGGCTGAAGGTGGCCGGATCGGTGGCGATCCTGATGTTTACTATCACGAAGTGGTCAGAGTCGGTGCCCACGTCATCGACAGTGTGAAGAATGTTGTTCCAGGTGAAGCAGCGTTGGGGATGACTGCATTTTTGCACCGCTTCGGAGCGCCATTTCCAGGTCAACTGATGGCTATCGTGGAAAGCTTCATCCAATGTGCTGAAAATTTGAGGTTAAATGGTATGCCATTCCATCCTCCACCCCGACGTCTTGCGCTTGAGATTGTCTTCCACTGCAAGAATTTAGTCGAGAACAATGTCATTCATTTGAAGGGCTATGGGAGGCTGAATCCGGATTTCGATAAACAACTCGAGATATTTGCAAAAGCTGCACAACAGCTCGCAGTTATGTCGGCCTCGGCTTGGGACACGACAGATGCTGCCTTCGCCGGCGGCTGCGTTTTTGCGGCTGGTAGCAAATTGCTGAATGGACTTAGTGAGCTAATGGAAAGCCTAAGTGCACAAATTGCTAAAGAGAAAGAGAAAGGAACACAAAACCAATCGAGCATGTTTGACATGGCCACGAGCACTGCGGATTTTCAGTTTCCCAATGGGTTTGAGTTTGAGTTCTCCTCTGAGGGCTGGGACCTGTGGCCTCATGTGGGAGGGCTTGATCCTTTCGAAACATGGCAAGACGTGCGTTACCTGGGTATCTAACATCCTACACACCACACCTACCTACGGAAGCACTAAAAGAAACCATTCTAAAGGTGGAAAGTCTCTGAACCAACCCCGCCGTGTTCCTCCTCTGTCATTCAGAGCCGCCTAGCCTGTTCACCATGCTAACCTAATACCCCATCATATGCTGATTGGAATAGACATCTAGCCGGGAGAGCTATTCATCGCGATCCATCACGATGTTCAGCGCTTTACGACTCAACGACACACTGTGTTCGAGGGCGTTCAGCTTCGCCATGGCTGATATTAGGGCTGGATCTTGACTTTCGACCCTAATCTTTTCTTTCACCCTCACGTCCTTGCCTTTGTACTTAAAGCTCCGATCCGCTTCGTCGTGGGCGGGTGGTCTAGGTCCTCCAAGAGCCACCGCAAGTGTATTCCGAAATCCCCAACCAGACTGATGATCGGCTGGATCGTGTTCCTCGAGCGTGCGGACCTCGACAAGTAACGCTGCATCCTGGACTAAAAGATGGAAGGACAGATTTGACGGTAGAGGAGGATCGAAGATCTAAGATCGGATGTTAGTAATCGGACCTGTTCAAGCCAAGTAGCATTACATGGCGTAGATGGGAGGGGACACGGACATTGCTATCTACTGGAGCCTCCCACCATGGAGGTCGTGTCTCCAAACCGCCTCTGAGAGTCTGCCGTGCCTCCTGTAAATTGTCGTATAATAAACGCAATTGGCCGGCGATGAAGTTGGCATTGGTCGCATCACCAGTCCAAGTAGTCACATCGACTACATCTAAACAAGTATTTATAAGCGTTCGCACGGAGGTCATTTGTTCGATCATGAGAGTAGGAGCTTGAGGCGCCGAAGAAATGGTCAAATCATAGCTGGAATGACCTCGAGGAGGCGGGAGGCTTGGAAGTCGTAGTTTGATATTCTATCAATGAAACATATTATCTCTGGACATTTGCTGGGCACAACATTGTATCGCCTTACCCCTTTAACTATTCGCGTTCCAACGCGCGTGATGAGACCTTTGAGAGCTTCGGACCGTAGAGAAGAAAGCACGAGAGTGGAGCCGTTCTCGGTCGGTGCAAGTAAAGCTGCGCATTCTTCCAGACCAGCCTTGAGCGACTGCAAGGTCTCCTGAAGCTGTAGTAGAAGCCATTTAAGTTCGCGAGCCTGCGGACATGTCGTTTAGTAAAGGGAGCAGGCTGGAAGGAGTGGAGTTGAGTGTACCTGGGAAGCTTGTTCCTCCTTGACTAGCTGGTCAGGAGAGATGGGAGGCCAGACTGCAGTCGACATGAGGGATGATGCTGATGACAATGATTTGGAGGATGTTGAGTCTTGAAAAAGACGTAGAATGTTGATTGATGATCGAGAGATGCACGATCAGATCAGTTGATTACCTAGGTAGTATACGCACGTCCGTGCCGTGCCTAGGTAGCTCGGTGATCGTCAACCCCCCACCTCTAGCCCGTTGCTGGGCTGGCATATGATTTATGACGACCTCGGGACGGAGACCCCCCAGCCCAGCCCGCGTCCAAACTTCGACGTCAATCCAGCCACCACACTCACCACACTCACCACATCCACCACCACCGTCTGTGAAGAAAACGGCCCGCTTCATGATACCACGATAGGACATTGAGAATTCGGCTCGTCCACCGAAATCCTCCACCATGCTCGAGTTCCGCACACAAGGATTCAACGGCTACAGCGTCAAGTACTCACCCTTCTTCGATTCACGTATAGCCGTCGCCGCCTCCGCAAACTTCGGCCTGGTAGGAAATGGCCGGATCTATATTCTCAACCTGACTGCCAATGGCATTGTCGCTGAAAAATGGTGCCTGAAAACCGCTCCGCAATCTCTGCTTTCGTACCAAGCTCTAACACCACTCCCAGGTTCGATACGCAAGACTCCCTCTACGATACCGCCTGGTCAGAAGCACATGAAAACCAACTTCTCGCTGCTTCGGGAGATGGCAGCATCAAACTCTTCGATATAACGCTCTCTCAGTTCCCGATCCAATCCTGGGCCGAACACGGCCGTGAAGTCTTCTCTGTCCACTGGAATCTTATAAGCAAAGATACATTTCTTTCATCGTCTTGGGATGGCACAATAAAGATCTGGAATCCGAATTACAATGCCAGTTTAACAACTCTCCCTACACACTCCTGCACCTACTCTGCAGAATATAGTCCCCATAGCCCGAGTATCTTGAGCTCCGTGAGCAGCGATAGCCACCTAAGGATATTCGATCTCAGAACCCCAGCGAGCGCAAGTAATCATTTAACACTGAGCATACCCATCCATACACCTCCCAAAGCACGCGTCGGCGTTGCGCCTTCAGTCGGGATACCGCCTAGCGAAGCTTTGACACACGACTGGAACAAATACCGAGATAGCATAATCGCGACCGCGGGTGTTGACCGTGTAATCCGAACCTTTGACATCCGGCAGCCGGGAGCAGGGCCGGTTGCTGTTTTACCCGGCCATGAATACGCGGTTCGGAAGATCTCATGGAGTCCGCACTTGTCCGACATACTTCTCAGCGCCAGCTACGACATGACATGTCGCGTGTGGACAGATGGCAGCGCTATGGGCGTGAGTACACAAAAACAAGAGAATATAGTAAATCCCGATCCGATGGTTTTCGGGGCAGGGAGGGAAATGGGAAGGATGGGAAGACATACTGAGTTTGTTACCGGGGTGGATTGGTGTCTTTTTGGAGCGGAAGGGTGGTGTGCGAGTTGCGGGTGGGATGAGAAGGTATTAGTGTGGGATGTAAGGGCTATTATGGCTTGAAATAGCCTTTTTTTGTTCTCAAGAAATGATCTGTTTTAATATATAGGCCTCAAAGACTCGGGCTTGTTTCCCCATGGATAGACGAAGCATAGCCACAACCACCGGAGAAGTCCACGCGATAGGTATTGTCAAGTTTGATTTTGATAATTAATCAAAGGTTTATGGTATGTTTTAGCAGACTTGAGGTAAGAACATTCATGTTGTTCCGATTCTCTATACTACTATACACTGACCTGTGGGTCCTCCAGGCCAGGAGGTCTTCAACACCGGATCAACTCACCACACACTGGACCGAATGACTCGTAGCGTCCGCAACATACTTAGGCATTCACAGATCACATCCATAGATGCTATTGGATTGTACGCTCTGATCTAAGTACGGTTCTTTTTTCCAAATAGACCCATTTCATCACTTACCCGTCCAAGATGCACACTGAGGTTGTCCTTGCACTTAATCGCTCGCTCTTGCTCTGACTCAAGCCGGCAAGCCCCGTTTAGGGTGATAAAATACCGGTACATATATCCAAAATCGTCCCAAATAAGAATACGCTCTGATCGACAATTACGGTTACCAAGTATTAGTTTTTTTTTCTCAGTATATAAACACCTTTATCCCCCATACCTCTTATTTCTTAAATTCCAAGTCACTTTCTAGTCTTCTGCTGAATCCACACACTACGACACCTCCACACCACCCAGCAATGGAGGCGATCAAGAATAACAAGAACGAGGGCACGTCACTACGGCCTTCTTCACCAGAACCTTCCCCACCAGAGCTGTGCTCATCAGAGCCACCACCGATGCCAACAGTATCAGAAAAGGGGAAGCGCAAGCGAGCAGCTTCACAAACAGGTGAAGAAAAGAGGGCCAAAAACAGGTACATACATTTCCATCTATCCTTTCCATGACTGTTCTATAGAGGTATCTTTCAAAAGCGACCAGACACCCCTTCCATAATACCGCCAAGCTACGAGGGTGAAATGGCTAAGCAACCAGCTTTGGGTGCCTCCCGCCTCCTCATACCAAAGGCATCACCACCCTATTAGCTTAGCGGTATCATAGAAGAGGTGTCCAAGCAGATACTTTTAAAAATCACCTTTCATACTAACATTTCATTAGGGTCGCAGCGGCCAACTCCCGCCAAAAGAAAAAGGCATGGGTCGCAGATGTCGAAGCCAAGGTCAAGGAAACTGCGGATGAGAACGCGGCTTTGCAGGAAGTGAAGATCAAACTTGAATATGAGGTTGGTCTTTTGCAGGCTCTATGGAACACCGAGACACAGCGTTTACTATGGCTTCAGAGTCATCAGTAGATGGTGGGAACTCGGACTAGTCTACCTTCAATACTACCTCTAAGCTAATAAGGAGTAAGTCCCTTAATAAAAGGAAGCAGAAGTCGCCTAAGGCTCATTACTAAGCTAACTTTAGTCCTTAGGACAAGGTGGTAGGAGGCGTCTGAAGTTGTTTGCTGAGCGGACTTAGCCCTCTCAAATAAGCATTGTTATGGGAGGGGCGCCCGGACACTTTTGAAAGGCATCTCCGTACTAGTCAACGGGTTCCTCTCTCTATACTTATGTTACTTTTTTTTATCACTTCGCTAGATCATCCATCAATCAACTGGCTTCTCCACTCAGACTTATCTTGCCTTTGATATTTTGTTTAAAACATAAGTTAATGCTTCCGTGAGTGGAAACTCAAAGTTGTTAGTAACCTTTAGATAGTTGGCTCAATCATCCCAATCATGATCTTCATTTTCATCCTCGTCTTGATCTTTTTTCAATTTCTTAGCGTCAGCTGCTGGAACATGCCCCTCAATGGCAAAGTGCGCCGAACTTGCAGGAGCCGATGGAGCAGTTAGGATGTTGGTCGTCTCATGTTCTGTGATGGTATCCTTAATGAGTGCCTTAGCCTCCTCCATAGCTGCCCACGCGTCGTTGATTTCCTCTTCATCCCTTTGCTTTTGTAGAGCTTGCGAGTCATCCTTCTTTGGCTTTGGCCTTATTGGCAAATCCGCATGAAGCTGAGGTTTTTGGATCTTGTCGACTAACAGCTCAATCTTGTCGCCAATACCACCCCGTCTCAACCAGGCGGGTTCCTCGTTCAGTTGCACCTTCACATACAGAGCGCGACGAGCACAATCCTCAGAACACCACATCTCTAGCAGTTTCTTATCTACCACCTTTGGGCCCTCGTTGGTCTCAATAAATGCCTTTTTGCCAGCTTTTGGAAACCGCCTCGGTGGTTTGGGACACAGAGAATATCCGCATTTGTCAGCGAGGTTTCTTTCTTCGATGAGAGCATCGTAGTCGCTGGGCTGGAAAGGGACAACGCTTGTTTGAAACTCGGTGGCATCGCTATGCGACGGATGGGTCGGGGGATTCGGGGCGGTTGGCAAGTCCATCAGCTTGATGGTGGCTTGTAGGATCTGCTCTTCGACTTTCTTTTGGTCGTGTATGATGTTGGCATGGTGAAGCGCGATTTCGAGGTGGCGGTCGGACGGTTTTTTGGAGTCTGCGGGCGTGGAGGTCTTGAGGATAGATCGTGGTAGCATCTTGGCATTTCTGTGTATTTAGAAATGCGCCGGGGAAACTAGGTGGTGGTGGTCGTTCGTTCGTGAAAGAGTAACGAAGCTCGGTGGTGTTTGATGTTTAGTATCTAGGTAGGGACGGCCACCCCGCGCCGACACGCGAGATGAACGAACATTGGAACCTATCCTCGGAAATTGCCGGCCTAAGTTCACCAGCATCCCACTCATCAACATCCAAAGGAGATTTGGAATTATGCACTGATAGGTAGGGGTCCATACTGATAATTCTCATAGCGCTTGAGTCAAGTGCGGGCTTTCATTGTCGCACCTATCTATACAGTCATTCCATAGCTTCCACCACCTCCAAACCATCTCTACCCCTCGAGAAATAGGATAGCAGTAGAAATATTCCAGGAACGCCCATGCAACATACGCACAGAAGAGGATTCATACAGTGAGGAGTGGAGAGCCATGCAATTAACTGGCACTTCTTAGGTGAGAGAGAACCATGGTAGCGAATCTGCGAGGTCCTCCTTTCGAATTCGTGGTTGAATCAATGCCCAAACGCTTAGTCCTAGACCCAACGCCATACTAATGCATATACATCTAATATTACAAAATCTTCATCCGATGATGGGTAGCGCAGTGAGACGGTAGGGCATCTGATTAAATGCGACGATGTGGTCGGTATAGGTAAACCCATTGCTCGTTACCTGTACAACTTTGGGTTCCTTCGTCCTTCTAATTCCGCCTCTTTCTCTGCAGCTTCTTGCCAAGCTCTTACGTCTGCTTCTATTCGTTCCCTTGCCCGCAATATCTTGCTCTGGAGGTAGAAGCTTCCGCCCCTCTTTGGATCGTTTAGGTCGAATAGTTTCTTAAACCTCTCCGTGACAGCCTCCATATCTGCTTGTCCCATTCTAGGCGGTGAAACGTTGAGAATCTTGCATGCTTCCTCCATCGTAATGTTGGACTGGTTTGTGCCAAAGATCTTGCCTCCCCCGCCACCATTGGCCTTGTTCGCCGCTGCGTACTTCTGCGCAGCAGCAGCTTGTCGGTAGGACTCTGCGAAGGCGCGTCCTAGTATTCGACCGCCGGTTAGGACGACTTGTGTAATTATCCGATGAGCCTGGAACAAGGTCAGCTTGTGTTTGAAGCCTGGATGATCAGGAGATAGTCACCATGGCGCGGAAAGAAGGGAAGCAAAAGGTATGCAATTGAAAATAGCGAAGAGACTGTGGCCGTGTGCAGGCCTGGTTAACGGATGAAAGTTAATGAACGGCGGCTGAGCGCTGGATTGATGGCCTGAGTTTCTGAAATTTTATGGCGGACAAGCTTCGGAGGTGAAGACGGGATCATGGCGGAATAGAAAAAAGTTGTCCTCACGTGCAGCGGATTGCCCAGCCGATTTAATCGCCGCTAGCCGGCACGCGGGGGTGGGATGACGCCACGACTGGCGAGGCGGTGCAGTTCGGGGTCTACCTAGGTAGGTAGATATATATAATAGGAAAGGCTCGGAGATGTAGAGAGCTATACAATTCAAGTTCACAA
>AJFL01000120.1:0-25181 GCA_000467735.1 Rhytidhysteron rufulum CBS 306.38
AGATGAGTTTGTTTTTCGGTGGATTGGCGGGGGCGTGGGGAGTTGGTGTGGGTGCGCTCATGCTGGTGGATAAAGTGTTTAGGGAAGATAAATAGTGGTGATGGTGTCGATTGTTCCCAATAGATGTATTTGGTGAGAGTGAGCGCAAGTAAAGAGCACTGGACACGAAAGATGTGGGCGCGTGAGAGATATATATTAGTCGACAAACGTGTGGCAAGAGGGTGGGGTGATTCATGTAGGAGAAGGCCCAAGGTGGGGGAGAAAAGAAAGAGAGGTGCCAGAAACAGTGACGTTCTAGATGTTAGACTAGGATTGAGGCTGATTGTGTTCCTCAGCCACATGGGCACCCTGCACCGCCGCCCCTCCCCTCCTAGAAAGTTCCAGGGTTTCGCCGAGCACCTGCAGTGACTTGTCTTGTCCGCCGCCCACCTGCAGTGACGACCGTTCAGCCCTTTTTTTCTCTCAGCTCTTACTTTTAACACCGACTCCCCCAATCCTCTCTCCCTCACCATCTTCAATCCACCACCATCTTCTGCCCACCACCGCCTGCTCTACTCCCCACCCCTAACAAATCACTACATTTCTTCAAAACAACTCCCCGACAACCGATAAGCACCATGTCTGACGAATGGGACTCCGTCACCAAGATCGGAAGCCGCACTCGTGGTGGCGGTTCCGGCCCTCGTGAGACTGTCATCAAGGGAAAGAGCGCGCTCAACGCCGCCCAGCGCAGCGGCGCTGCCATCTCCACAGAGAAGAAGTTTGCTTCTGCGAACACCGTATGCCACCGCTTTGCCTCCAAATGACCTTAAACTAACGCCGCCTCCAGAAAGCATCAACAGAAGGCCAACATCTCACCAAGGTCGATCGCTCGGATGACATCATCAAACCAAAGACGGTCGGTTCTCGCGTAGGCGCTGCTATCTCCAAGGCTCGCTCCGAAGCAAAGAACGATAAGGGCTCCACCATGACTCAAAAGGACCTCGCCACAAAGTGCAACACCACCCCCACCATAATAGCACAGTTCGAACGCGGCGATGCTGCGCCAGACCAGAAGTTGCTTGGAACAATGGAGAGGGTGCTCAACGTGAAGCTGAGAGGCGACGGAATTGGAGAGCCCAAGTTCCCGAAGAAGAAGTAAGGCGGACAGGGGGCTGCTAGGTTAGGCAACACTTTACCAAACAAATTATGACATTAGGGCAAAAGGACTTTTCAGCAAGCGTTCGGAGCATGGCATGGCATGTTATTATTCTTAGACCAAGCTCTTAGGCAATTAAATAGCATTAGCTAGTTGAGCTAATATATTTGTACGCCTATTATAGCTTGGCTATAATATTCATGCGACTGCTCTCTATTCTATCCGGGTCTTCTATTCTACAGAATTTTCGTCAGGATTCTATAGCGTGGTTGCTTCTCCGCCCCTCGATATATCATTATTTATTTTTGCATCTCTATCCCGGTGCTAAATAGTGTCCGCATGGTTCCCAAACGCCCAGTATGCTCGTGGCTAGCCTGCCGATTCAATCTCCATGTGATGCCGTGAATGTCTACAATAAATGCTTGCTTCATAGCAGCTTTAGATGGCCAGTGACTTGATCCACGACGCTCTTCGGCGCAGGTCCAATACCTAGTACTGTTGCGCTACCGCTTGCGATCTGGGTCCTTCCAGCATCATGAACAATATTCGCTGCCAAACCCAAGCTCACAGCTTGCGCATGCAAAATCTCCAACTCCTCTTCGCCCTTGCATTGTAAGGCTACCTTGGCTTGACCAAGACGTTCCCATCGCTTTAGTATAGGTGAATCTGGGGCGTTGCGGAGGAAGGCTTTGTAGCAGGCCAAGGTCGCATGGCCGCATTGAGCTGCGATTTTGCCTAGAATAAAAGCTGTTAGCATATGAACATAGTCTAGAGATCGCGAATGTACAGCATGAAATGAGCGCCTACCTTTTGTCATACCCAAATCCGTCCTCACGACCAACACGAGCTTACATTCCTCATTGTTCGTGCTGTAGCTATCCAGATCTTGCGGGCCTATGGAAACGGCATCGTCGTCTGACTCCTCATCTTCTGAGTCTGAATTTGAGTCCGTCGCACTGCTCTTTTTTGACTCTTTTGAGGGCTTTTGAACGGGACTTCCTCCGAAAAGACCGATCGATGATGCTTGACCAAGAAAGTAGCCGGTCACGCCAGCAACGAGAGCGGATGCAAGCGCGATTGCGGCGGTGGTCGGAGGTGAGTGGTGATCCTGTATTCCAGACATGGTACTGTATGTAGTTGTCTATGGAGAATCGTCGTCCAAGCTCGCTTCGAGGCGGGGCTGGAGTTGGGTTGATCGTGCCGAGTTTAGTGACGATCAAATTTATATTTATGCAGGCGTCAAGCGTTGCGCCAAGTTTCGACATCAACCATGATCAGGAACTTTATTCAAGATTAATCGCCGTAACGCCTTTCCTATATATATATTCAAAGACCTAATGGGTATCACTGCTGTCCCTGCGCCCGTTTTCGCGCTTCTCTCTCCTCCCGTCTCTTTCGCTCTGCAGCCGGAGCCGTGAATTGAGTTTTCATATCTCCAGAACTGTTCACCTGCATCTTCTTATTCGCCTCTTCAAGTTGCTTCAATTGCTCCTCATCACTCTGACATCTCCTTCCCAAGCTACACTCTAACCTAGGTTTCCCGCCAACAATCGCTCCTTGACCAAGCGCATCATCGTTCTGATCATAATACAACGCCCAACGGAGCCCTTCCTTTGCGTATGGAGAATCTTCACCTTCATCAACAGCCATGAAGCCCTCCCATCCTTCTAGCGTAATGCTCCTCTCATCTTCCGTCCAATCCCATTCTCCGACAATGTGTTTAATCGATGCTGTCCGATTGCCGTACTTCACCTCTTGTGTTGTGTTGTCGACGTAGAGCCAATTAAGCATTGGAGGATCATCAGATATTGTGCTTACAAGGCCGCGCTGAGGAGGGAATCGGTCGTCGTCGGGGTACTGAATGTAGAAGCCTGCAAAAGCGTGGAGGGGTGGGGATATATTTTCAACGGGAGGGATCGGTTTCTTCGTCTCTGGGTCTTTAGGAACAATCCAAGCCTATCGCATAATTGTCAGTCAGCATACTTCACATGAACATCAACGTTGGGACGATGGAAATTGATGTTTGCGCAAACCATTGACGAAACATAAAAGCTCATACCTTGTCATGTCTCAGCACGATTATTCCATCATCAATCTCCTTTCTTCTAGATCCTGTTTCGCAGTATACATCCATATTAAATTTGATCATGCGGGTTTGGTTCTGCGCCTCTTCATTCTGTTTCTTCTGGTACGAGACACCTTCAGCCACACCAGTAACGACGGGGATAGCGGTAACGCAACCGCCTAAGAAAAGTCCAAGTACAGTACCCATTATAGCGAATATCTAAGCATAAGAAATAGAGTTACAAGATAGCACGATAAGGTAGATAGCTATATCATTAAAGATGGAGCCGAGGAGACTGCGAACCGATTGACGATGCTCGTGCGTTAGAGACAAGAATAAATTTACGTCATTAGAGAGGAATAGTATTACTTATTTCTGATCCGGTGCAGGGATTCTTACATTCTTACGCAGGTACATCGTCTTCGTGCTTTGAGGATATACAATTACTAGCAACAATTACATTGCCAATGTCATGTTCATGTATCATTATTTGAAAGGAACAACGAGAATAATGGCGGATTGAATGTTCAATTCTGTTCAGGTCTGTGACCATTCAAAATGTCGATGATGCCTGCTCCACTGGATTGCAAGTGAAGATGCCCTGATATCTTGATCACCTGGTGGCGATACTTTTATTGTAACTGGATTATTTTATCAAAAGATGGTTAGTAGCCGTGCATTCGCGGCATCTAACAGTGATTTTTGTGAAGAAAATTCGTTACACCTAGTGATTGGAGTGGCATTAGCCAGTTCTATATACAAATATGGTACATACAATATCTACACGCGTTCACTAATCCAGATGGCTGTCCTACAACCGCCTCGAATGATATTTGTTAGTAGTTCATACGGTCGAGCCTCCTTGGCATCATTTTCAACGGCGTAATCAAGATGCTCTAATTCTTCGTCTCGAATCCGTCTCAGGTTCTTAAGAAGTTCCTCCATCTCTTCACCAATACCTTCTCCACGAGCCTTCATCTTCTCGGCCCAGTCAAGCAAAACGCGGACCTGTTCGTTGTAATGGGTGCCAATTTCAGTCTCGACAGCTTCGGTGCATGCCATTGCGGCTTCTCGGCCCATGAATGCGGTACCCCAACCAAGGGTAGTGGCAGCAGCCTTCCAGATAGGATACATGGCTGTCGGGCGGATGCGATGCTTGGCGATGAGATGGTTGAATGTGTTAAAATGGCCTTCTTCCTGATCGTACATATGTTTCATCAATGGCCGTAGTTCGGGATGAGATCGGACAATCAGCGGGGTTTGTGCGTTGTATATTAAAACTGCGGCAAGTTCTCCGGCTTGATTAACCCGTAGCTATACGTATATGAGCAGACGTCAAAAAGACTCGTTGTTTTGAGAATGCCTTACTGCACTATCAAGGAAATCTTTCTGCTCCTCGGTTATTAGCCGCCGCTGAATAGGTAGGGGATGGGCATCAGGAGAGGATTCGTTGTTAGAGACGCTTCCACTGATGTTTCTTCTACATGATCGTGATTCTAGCCCCACGAATTGGAGGCTAGGTGCAGTTGGTCGTCGAATGGCCGAGCGAACGCATCTTATCGCTATGAACGTGGGAGACATCTTTGAGGTAGAGACCGCTGGAAAGGAAACAATCGGAAACAGCTGCAACAAAGTCTAATGCGAGATCTGCGCGGGCGGGAAACGAGCAATGTGATTGGCCACGCCCCTGCGCTTGATCATCTCAACAACGTCGTCAGGTCTGCTGATCGTGGCGCCGAGCTGCAGATGATGCTTGTCGCCTTTTTATTTTTTAAACAATTCCATCTTCAAACAAACAAAATCAAGAGAACACAAGGCGGTTTAAATACTTATTTTAAAGACCATAAAATCATCTAAATCACGTTTTCTATCTCTAATCTAACCAACAGAAGCGTAGGTATCTGATGCACTTTTCTGCGACTCTATCACAAAGTGAAATACTTTTTGGCGTCATCTCCTATCTCTGCGACTAGCAGTCTACTGTATCAGCCTCAGGGTCTTGATTAAATCGCCAGTGACGCCCATGGCAGTGACTTCTCCACCAGCACCCGCACCCTGTATAATCAATGGGTTGGCGCCATATCGCTTAGTGTAGAAGCTAATGATGTTATCGCTGCCCTGCAGAGCGGCAATAGGATGGCTCTTGTCGAACTTCTCAAGACCGACCTTAACCTCCTTCTTCGCTACGTCGACGCTACCGACAAACCTGACAACCTTGCCCTCGGCTTCAGCAGCCTTTTTAAGTTCCTCCATTTGTGAGTCGAATTCTGGTAGACGGGTAAGGAAATCATCTCCACTCGAGGCACTCTCGAGCTCCTTGGGGATCAGCGATTGAACGGGGAAACTGGATGGTGACTCTACGGGCAGACCGGCCAGACGGGCAAGAATAGTCAACTTTCTAGCGACATCCATGCCGTTTAGATCGTCTCTTGGATCCGGCTCCGTATATCCCTTATCTTTAGCATTCTTCACCTCGGCGGAGAATTGACCCCCACCTCCGCTAACAGGCATAAAGTTGTTAAAGAGGAAGCTCATTGTGCCGGAGAAGACACCCTCGATCTTCTCGACCTCGTCACCGGTCTCAACCAGGTCTTTCAGGGTGCTGATGACAGGCAGACCGGCACCAACGCTAGATTCATGGAAGATATAGCCGTGGGTTGGGGAGCCAGTCCCGTTGGCTGCAGTACTGTAGATTGCGTTCCACAGCTGGTATGAAGAAGAAAATGCCTTCTTGTTTGGTGTCACAATCGAAACGCCCTTGTTGAGGAAAAGCGGGTATGCGTCGGCAATCTCTTGGTTGCTGGTGTTGTCGATAAAGATAGCTTTGCCTGGTGCCCGGGCAAGGTACTCTGCTAGCTGAGCGGGTGCCAGGGGCTGGCTAACTGAGGCAGCAAGCCGGTTTTCCCATTGTGCGAGGGGGAGAGGACCGTATGTTGCGCTGTGGATGGCCTTCTTGGAGGTTTGGAGGTGGACGAGAGAGATGTAGGTAGGGTGGCCCTGATTTTGGGAAAGCTTGCTTGCAAGGGCGGCGAGCTGGGTAAGGAAGACACGACCGACACCCCCGGCACCTAAAGCAATTCATATGTTAGAACAGTGCTGAATATTGAAACATCAAGGTGTCTCTCCAGGGGGCAGTGCGTAAGGGGAGGTATACCAGCGATTGCTACGAAGACCTGTCTTGAGATAGGAGACATGGTGGGGTAATTTGGCAACTCGCTTTAAGATTCGAAAAGAGTCAATTGATGATGGAATGTAAGTATTTATACTCAAGAAGAGAATGTAAAGCAATGCAGACGTCTGCTCGGCTTGTGGAAGCTGAAGATTAAAGGTTTAGCTGGGGTGGTGGAAGTAGCTGGGGTGTGTAACGTGAAGGTGGGATGGGATAGGGCAGGGCAGGGCTCTCAGGGCTTTAGCACATGAAATGCCTTATTGTACAACACACACCCGTCCGTGCGCCCGATCTTTGCCGGTTCTTGCAGGAATTTGAGAGTCGCCCCACCATGTGCTCTGTGCGTCAATGATTGCCCTGGCCTGACTAAGCCAGCCCTCGCTCCACCTACTACGCACGTGCTAAGGTACCTCCGTACCGTACTAAAAAGTTTCCATCCTTGGCCATCCTCATTTTGTTCCACCTCGACGCCTCGCAACCATGTCTGGCCCCAGTGACAAGGCGCGCTTCTACTTGGAGCAGTCTATTTCAGAGCTCCAGGAGCTCGAGCGTAAAAATGTCTTCTCCAAAGTTAGCATCCTCAGACTCTCGTCACGAAGACAGCTAAGCTAACTATCACTGTAGGACGAAATTAGCTCTATCATAAAGAAGAGGTCCGACTTCGAGCACATCATCAATGCTCGCGGAGCGCAGCCTTCCGACTATGCGCGCTACCTTGAATTCGAAATGAACCTAGAGGCCCTCCGTAAAAAGCGAATAAAACGATTAGGCATTCGTTCTATGGGAAGCGGTCAAAAGCGCATTTTCTTTCTCTTCTCCCGCGGCACCAAGAAGTTTAGCGGCGATCTCGGTCTTTGGATGCAATATATTGAGTTTGCGAGACAAGAAAAGGCATACAAAAGGCTCAATGAGATTTTCACGTCAGTTGCGCGGCTACATCCTACAAAACCCGAGCTATGGATTTATGCATCCCGATACTTCATGGACACCCAAGGAGATATCACCAATGCCAGAAGTTACATGCAACGAGGGTTACGGTTCTGCAAGAACGCGAAGGTCATGTGGCTCGAATATGCCAAATTGGAGACACTTTATATTGCAAAGATAACCGGAAGGCGGAAAATCCTTGGTTTGGATATCGATCGGACAGAAAAGACCAAGGAGGGTGGCCTTGATTCCGACGTCATTGCACTTCCCGACATAACGGCTGAGGATGTGAACCCAAGCATGGGTGAAGATGACGGAGTGGATGAGGTTGCCCTGCAGAATCTTGCTTCCGCTCCTGTTCTCACTGGTGCCATCCCAATCGCCATATTCGATGCCGCGATGAACCAATTTCCCTCCAACTCTGCCCTGGCCGCGGACTTCTTTGAGCTATTTGCGGAGTTTGATCAAGTACCTGTCATCCGGCGAATTTTAGACCATGTCGTTGAATATCTAATGGAGACATCGCCTCATTCGTTGGAAGCTGCAAACTGCATTATCCGAGCGCCACTTGTGGGCATTTCTGTTATATCCCCAGATTTCCCTAAGGCTCTGAACGAGTGCTTACAGCACCTCAACTCCATTATTAAGAGCAGTCCCCAGCTGATGCAACCCCTATCAGACGGCGCTGTCCAATGGATTGGGTCATTGGCTGAGCAGAACGATGGACTCGACCCGACTATCAAAAAGGTCATCGTCTCTACATTACGAAAATACCGTCGAATGCTGCACGAGAGCACGGGCCACGAACGGGACGATCTTGGAATGCAGCCCGTCTCCGATATTGAGCCGCCGGCCGAGCCCGTGCGCGCATCTTTAAAACCTTCCACTGAAAATTTCCCGTCGACCTTTCTGCAACCTTCAACCTGCGTTAAGACAGCTTTGCCAACTTCGCATCGCGACCAGAGCAATGATGTTATTTACGACAGCGATGAAGACTTGTCAGATGAGCAGGTCTGTCAGCTTCTAGAAGAGACCGAAACTCGACTACGCGGCACGCAAACCTCTTCCCATGTTCAACCACCTCTCAGCCTACCAAAGCTTAAGAGTGGCCTTACCGTGAAGCCATACCTTCATAGCGAAGGCTCCATCACACGTATTGATCCCTCGCAGCTTGTACAGGCAAAGGATCGAGCTCTGGCTGGGCAAGTGAGAAAGGTAGAAGACCCTGCCCTAATGAAGCAAAAGAAACAACAGGTATGTCCAATCTCCATCCGCAATCTTCTCCATTCGATGCGACAGGTTGCATTGTCGCATCAACCGAGGCATTCGCCAAGTGTTCCGAGGACGATAATTTCCCAATTATTTTCTTGACGCAGACCCGGATCCCGTCTTGGGTATCCACCTGCACCACTGAGAGCCCAATTTATTCATAGTTACACAGAGGAACTTCTATTGCATTTATTGTTTTATACCGCTCTTCAATCGGAAACTCAGGCTGACCTTGGTATTTAATTGTAGGAAAAGAAGGCGACCAGTGGACCCGAGTGGTTCAATCTGCCAAAGACTGAGCTTACTCCAGAGCTCCGTCGTGACCTCGCCCTCTTGAAGATGAGAAATGTCATAGACCCCCACAGGCATTACAAGAAGGACAACTCGAGATCTAATGTGCCCGAATACTCCGCTGTTGGCACCATCATTGAAGGCCCTACGGAGTTTTACAGTGCGAGATTGCAGAACAAGGACCGCAAGAAGAGCTTCGTCGACGAAGTCTTGGCCCAAGAAAGAGAGACTGGTCGTTTTAAACGAAAGTATAACGACATCCAGACAGCTAAAACTAGCGGTAAGAAAGCACATTACAAGGCATTGAAGGCAAAACGAAAGGGCAGGGTTGAAAAACGTTAAGCTCTCCGTGAGACGAGAAAAGATAGAATTATATCGAAGATAGTCATGCGTGGCCCAGTAATTATCATCAATGTTCATGAACCTTTTTTGCATCCTCGGTGTTTCAACCGCTAAGGTGCTTCTCTACAATACTTCGCATACCCCGTGTCTCGCTATCGTTAACTTGAAAGTACTAAATAGGAAGTGGGATATAGGTAAATGGTATATCGTGGTGGAACCTTAAACTATAATGCACTTCAATAGTTAATAAACACATGCTAAGATATCTAATTAGGCCTATATTGATTCTCTTAGGTTTATTTATATATCAACTTGAAATGCCCCTATATGAGATCGAGGAAATTGTTGCGCTTGTGGTTGCGAAGGTTTCTTGAAGCCGGGGTGGAGCATCAAAAGTTCGGCCGCTGATCTTAGCGCCAAAATAAATTAGCCGAACCGGCAGCTTTGACAGGCCGAAATAATTTAGAATACAATCTTTTTTCTAGGTTACCTTCACCAGCATTCACTTTCCATTGCGCGCACTTTTCCTCCGCAATGACTGATGTTCTTATGACCGGGACGACAAAATCACATAATCCGCAAGACCTTGCAGATAGCATCAACAACGGTGCCATGGACATGGCCAGCCCCAACGCAGGAATGTCGGTCGCAGAATCAACTACGAGTCGGCTGTATGTGATTCCTACATTCGATTTCTATGCTATAATTCCCCGCCCTGTTTCAGTATTCGACTTCTACTTCTTCTTCCACATTCATTTTCTTTCGTTCTCTTCATGCGCCAGTTCTCGGTGTTCAATTAATTTCTAACCAATAACCTTTTCAGACCCATCACCGTCACCAAACCTAACTCATATACCTTCGACCTAGGGAACCTCCTAGCAAACGACCCAAACCCACTGCCGCGCGGAGCAACCGAGGAAAATCTCGCCGAAACAGCTCGCGATGCCGCCCAAGTCCTCATCTCCCAACTCTTGACCACCAGCGAAATAAAAAGCACTTCCGATGGCGTCATCCTCACCCTTCCGCCGCCGACGAGTGAACTTCCTCGCGAGAAGCCCGTCCCGACTCCAAAGGCTCCTACGACCTGGGAACTCTTCGCTAAGAAGAAGGGTATCAAGGACAAGAAGCGAGGCGAGGGCAAATTGGTCTACGATGAGGCTAGTGGCGATTGGGTGCCTAAATGGGGCTACAAGGGCAAGAACAAGGAGAATGACAACGAATGGTTGGTGGAGGTTGACGAGAAGAAGGAACGGGAGACGGGTGAGCCTGGGGATGCCAGGGCGGAGGGTAGGAGGGAGCGCAAGGAGAGGGTTAGGAGGAACGAGAGGAAACAACGTGCAAATGAGCGGAATACTAGAAAGAATGGTTGAAGAGCTAAGGACTTTGCGCATGTAAAAAAAAAAAAAGGGCGTTAATGGAACCTGGGTTTGCTTTTCGGCGCAACGAGACGAGTTTCTAATCGTGAGTCGTCTTTCAGTTAAACAAATCAATAGATCATATTGGTCGCTCCTTGCCATATCGTGGCTTACCTACAATTTCCAGGGTGGAGCTTAGCTAGAAGTACCAACTAAAAGGTTGAGAACACAAGACAATACCAACCTTCTTCTAGGCTACTATCCAGATTTTTCTACGAATTTCTTGCCTCCAAGTCCATCATATCATAGCTAGGTGGTTGTGTTAGCATATTACTGATGGTAGGCCGACCGTGAAAGATGAGTGGTACATCCAGTGGGATCTCATTCCTTCACTGGACACGGGCAGCCCAGGAGGGTAGAAGTAAGAGGTCTTTTACTGAGAAAGATGCCGAATAAAAAAAGAAATCATCTAATAACATTGTATAAAAGTGGGGTATCTCAAACTTTACAAACATCCGGTTCAGAATAATATTCACCTTGCACCATGTTCCTTTATGCGGCGGTCAGGCCCTTCAGTTTCCTTCTCTCCTCCTCCCGTCTAGCTTCCACACTAGCCAAAAAATCGACTCTCCCAAGATAAGCTTCCTTTGCTTTCCCATGCTCCTTGAGCTCTTCCGCAATGCCCTCTTTATCAACGTAGCCCGTCCAATCCAGCCTAGATTTATCAACTACGTTAAGTTTCTGGGCTCTCTCTGGCCGTGTTGGAGCAGCATTAGCACTAGGCGCAGGTGTATTCTCCTGGTCCATGGCTACAGCCACAGCATCTTTACGAGGCCATCTCAATTGTAATTCCGGAGGTAAGCCACGAACTAGACCTTCGGGATTAGGATCGAAGCGAGATGGACGGCGAAGTGGACGACGGATTTTCGGCTCCGCAGTCTCCGTATTAGCCTCCTTGGTCTGCGATGCAGATTCCGACTCCGGTTGCGCTTCAGCGGGCTCCACAGTCTTCCAACCCTCGGAAAGGTACGTTTCAAGCGAGGATTGGGGGACACGTTTTTCCTCGGTTGTGCGCTGACCGGCGAATGTATAGATCCTCTTTATCGCAACGAGATTAGCGTCGGGGGCGGCGGCGGCGGGTACGGAGGATGCAGGCTTGTTCTTTGAGGGGGTGGATTTAGGAAGCTGAGACTTCTCTTGTGAGGGACGCATCAATGGCGCCGTCGACATTTGCGCCCAAAGGGCATCGACGTCCACTGTAGCGCCGTCTGTTCGGGCCAGAGGCTTTCGTTCTTTTTGTCTACACGGGGTGAACAATTAGTAATGTCATCGGGGAGGGATGGTCAACATGCAAATGGACATACTCAGTCCGTCTCTGTGCTCGCGTCTTAACCAATCCCCCTTCACCCCCTTCGCCATCTGACAACAGTATATCCTCGTCCTCATTAGCGTGACCCTTTCGCTTTTTGGCACGCCGCTTCCGCGCAGCTTCAATCATAGCCTCATCGCCAGAATCAAGCTCATCTTGTGAGGCAGATCCGCGTTTCCGTTTCCGCTGCGTCTTCTTGGCAGTTGTCGCGATAGCAGCATGGTCCTCGGCCTCATCCTCGTCTGTTAAAGATTCATTTACGGGTAGCGCCGAGGGATTGAAGTCTTCATCCTCAGACTCAATGTACTCATCATCGTCAAGATCTAAATCGTCCATGGCTCGTGAGAAGTGTTGTCGTGGTAGGGCTGTGTGAGTTGTAGGAGGACGAGGGTGTGGAGCAGTCGTAGATGCGATGGGTGCCAAGAAAATGTGGAGTTAGCGTGGTGCCCCGATTTTTCGCCGAGAGCATTTTGAACAAAAAGTTCGAGCTTCTGCTCTTCCAGACGTACCACAATTGACCCAACACAACGCACACAACTCGCACCATGTCATTTCGCGGTGCTCCTCGTGGTCGCGGCGGCGCTGGCGGTAGAGGCGGTTTCACTCCTCGTGGAGGTCAGTATGCGCAAAATGGCGTTCAGGATGGGAGTAGCTAACCTTCCTGCAGGTCGTGGAGGAGCGCAATCATCGTTCGGCCCCCCGGATCAAGTTTTCGGTACGATATCCTTGAAGCTATAATGTTTTATGAGCACTATTGACTCTAAAGTAGAGATGGGCAAGTTCGTTCATGCTTGCGAGAATGAAATGGTCTGCGAATCGACCAACCAGAAGATCCCGTACTTCAACGCACCCATCTACCTAGAGAACAAGGCAAGATAGCTCCAAATCTGTAACTGAGGAGGGGTTATAAAAGCTAACTGCGAGTTTAGACTCCTATCGGCAAGGTTGATGAAATCCTCGGGCCGCTCAACCAGGTCTACTTCACTATCAAACCTCAAGAAGGCATACAAGCTACATCTTACAAGGCCGGAGACAAATTTTATATTGGAGGGGACAAGCTATTGCCTCTCGAAAGGTATCTTGACTCGATTGTCTTTTATGCACCTATACTAATCTACGCGACAGGTTCTTGCCCAAGCCTAAGCCCCCACCAGGTGCTCCTAAGGTGAAGCGTGCCGGAGGCGCTGGTCGTGGTGGTCCTATGCGCGGTGGCCGTGGAGGTCGCGGTGCACCAAGAGGAGGCGGTCGTGGAGGTTTTGGCGGACGGGGAGGAGGTTTTGGAGGAGGTTTTGGAGGAGGTTTTGGAGGCGGGAGGGGAGGCGGTGGTAGAGGAGGAGGTTTTGGAGGAGTTAGAGGTGGTGGATTTGGTGGTGGCCGCGGACGGGGAGGTTTTGGTGGCCGGGGAAGGTGATTTTGCGCTGAGAAGCAGTGCGGATACCACCACGAATAGGCGGCGTTCTTACGGTCGGGTTTCTCTGGGTTTCGTCGATTGTAACAAAAGCCTAGATGTGTTTTCTTTCTTCCTTGGGCGTCAGAATCTTGTAGTTTTGTTCAGTTTCTGTACAGCCAATTTACATGGAAAATCCTCTACATTCAATCCATCTTCGTTGAGGCAGACCAATCACAAAGCTCCTGGGCAAATCACGGACCATCCGTGGCTTCGAGGGCTGGTGGGGGATTTATCCACGCATACGACGCGAGCCTGTAAATGCACCTTTCGGCCTCCTCCACTCGACCCTCACTACATGTCACTGCCACCCATCAATGGACAAAATGCTACGTCCATCCATCTGCTACGTGCGCTGCTGAGAGAAGCAACCTACCTCCCCGATGCCTTCGCCCGGAACTACTTTCGCAAACACATCTTATCCAGATTCAAGGCGCAGCAGCCGATTACACAAGCACGAGGGACGCCCGCCTGGCTAGGTAGGGACTGGTCCCAGCCTAAATACCACCGACGGCGAGAGCTACATGTTATCGAGCAAAGGATACCGCAGCAACAAAAGCTTGCCCGCAAAGCCCTCTCGTTCCTTCGTCGAGCAAACGATGGATATATCGACTGCCTACGGCGGGCTCTGTTCTTGACATATGGGCGGATTGGGAGGAGGAGATATACACTTCTCAGTCAGCTCCTAATACCCGAAGGCCCTCAAGACGCTGATGCTACCTCCGTATTACTAGGGAAATCAATTCGATCACCTCTACAACAAACCTACGACAGCGACAAGAAAGTCCTGTCCTTCTTCAAGGACCCGAAGCCGCAGCAATCGGGCCCTGGTCTTGAGATAGAGATTGATCCACGCTTTGAGAAGCTCATCGCAGTTCTCAAGGCACAGATGTCAACCCAGCATGGTACACAGCATAAAATTAGAAAATGCACGTTTATTGCCCCGAGGAAAAACATCTGGGAGCGTCCAATACCTATCAAGCGGGCTCGAAACGACGTGAGAAGATGGTACAAGACCACGATGAAGAAATTGCTGCCACCTCTGCCGGCACGGGAGTGGAATAGACTGAAGGGATTGTCGTCGGGAGAGATTCCGTGGGATGGCCGAATAATGCGTCGGTCCCCTGCAACGGGATATGATGATCAAGAAGACGCCAGAACTATCATCAGCCTTGGTCTTCAACCAACGGTCCCCAAACTCGCCGATAAACCGAAAGGGAAAGACAGCCCCCATAACATTACAGCACGATTCATGAGACGACTGTATACATCAGTCTTTGTGGAAAGCTGCAAGATCTTTAAGCATCCCAGTCACAACAAGTGGAAATGTGAATTTGGCAGCATCCAAATACAAGCTCCCAAGACGACGCCTGTCCATGACATCTTTTTCTCTGGAGTTGATAAGCAAGGAAAGCTTCCTAAGGCGAGCAATTAGCAGCAATTCACAGGAGCAAAGAAGAAGGCGAAAAATGATGCCAACTAATCACCCAAGGATCTCTGAGAAGTCATGCTGTAGAACAATCAACGAGATATTCATCGTTTAGTGTCAATGATAATCTATTATCAGCCTAACAAGATGCTAACCGAAAGCCACACCTGCCCAGGTATTTCATATGTAAAAAAGAAAAGAAAAAAGATTGCATGTGGTGGCGGCAATGAAGACAACAGTCCACTTGTAGATCACTTCTACTTCTACTTCTACTTCTACTTCTACTTATACATGGTACATTCCATTCATTCATTCTACAACCTCCCATTCACGCCCCCCACCTTCCCAACCGCCTCCTCCGCAACCCTCACGCAGTCAAACCCGTAGATGTTCTTCTGCACATCTGCATCCGCCCACTTATCCGGCACGGGGCCTTTGCCCGCCTTTAATGCCGCAAAAAGCTTATCGCGCTCTTCCTTTGCCTTGCCCTCGCCTAGATGCATACTCCGTCCGTTCTCGGCCGCTAGCTCCACCAGCGTCTCTGCGCGCACCTTACGTACCGATTCGTACACTTTTAGTGCTCTGTTGATGCTTTCTGGGGAAGCCTGTTTGAGGTTGCTGGGCGAGAGCACGACGCCGAGAACGGCGGCATCTTCGATTGCTTGCGCGGCGCCCTGCGCAAGGTGAGGAAGGGTGGGATGGCATGCATCTCCCACCAGAGCAACCGTTCCATGCACCCAAGTCGGTAGCGGCGCATGCACACGTAGTTTCCATTCGCACACCTCGCCTTCGGGGACGAGATTTAGCATGCGCTGAATCATAGGACAGAAATCGGCGTAGACACCTAACATGGCAGTTTTGCTGCCTTTGGTAGTATAGGTTGCTGAAGGGGCGGCTGCGAAATTAGTGTCGGGTTGAGCGGTTGAGATGTTGTAGATGGTTTTGTTGGAGATCGGGTATGCGATGATATGGCGTTTTTCGCCAATCCAGCGCGTTACAATATCCGTGTCTATGAGGGAGAGCAGTTCCGGATCATGCGCCATTTGGTCGCGGGTAAGCATAATGCGGTAGGCTGCTTGTCCGGAATCAGAGACCTCAGCTTCAACTTGCAGTTCTTTCAGCATGGAGACGCGCGTGTTAGATTTAACACCATCAGCGCCAAGGAAGACATCGCAGGTTACCGTGTAAGGCTCTCCTTCACGTGGTGTAGCTGTGAAGGTAGGTCGAGGAGCATTGAAATCCAGCTCGCTAATCGTGGTTGAGAAGATGAATTTTATAGCCGATTCACGTTTACATCCGTTATAAAGGCCGCCTGCTAAACTAGCTCGATGGCCCACCATATGCGGGTATCCGTAAGTGTCTTTTATATAGCCCAGTTCGACATGCCCGAGTTCATTATTGCTAGAGCCTTCGCGGATTGAGGTTGAGGAGCAGACAACGGCTTCAGACGCGATTTCTTGCCATACGCCGAGCTGGTCGAGGATTCGTGCCATGTTGGGTGCCAATTGGATTCCCGCGCCTACGAAGCCTAGGTTGGAGGCCATCTCGTAGACGGTGATGTTGGTGTGGCCGGCTTTTGCGAGGGCGAGGGCGGTAGCTAGTCCGCCCATGCCTGCACCAGATATGACAATTTGAAGGGGAGCCATGGTGTCGAGGTTGGGGATGTTCTTCTTCTAGGCTTGTTCAAGCGAATATAAAAAAGGATGGGAGAGTAGTAGGAAGGGAGGAGGAGAGAAGGAGGAGAAGAGGAGGCAGCAGAGGAAGTCCTACACAGTGCGACAGGGTACGATGCTCAAGCAAGATGGGGATCCGCTCGTCCTCTTATGCAATTTGTCCTCCTCGTCGAGAGTGAATGCACCCGCCCGATCGTTTCGACCTTCGATATTTGATGATGTCCTCCCCTCCAAAATTTACCGACCCCCGCTGCCGTCCCACATTCAGCTTGACCCCAGCACCCCGCGGAATGGAGGCCGGTGCTGCGGTCGCCCGTGCACAGTCTTCCCCCACCACATAGCCAGGATGCCAGGTCTCGGGAGCAGTGCCAGGCAAATGTTCGGATCGTAAGCTTTCATCGATTGGCGAATAATATTCTATGTGCCTTTGCACAGTACACAGAAAGTCAAGGCAAATGCCATATGCAAGGCGGCAGGGAAATGCTAGATCGCGGAGTCAGAAATACCAACCGCAATACGTCATGCGTTATGAGGGGCACTGCACGGAGCTTCTAGTAGGTATTGCTCAATAGTCGTCTCCAAGAACAACCTTCCTATCCTTTCCTACACCCATACCACACCTTCTCTTCTGCAATGGTAGCGCTCAAAAAGCGCTACAGCCATGGCCCTCTTCTTTCCACCCCTCGGCTTTTATGCCGTTTGACACAGCGCCTACGGAGGTTGGAGTGGGGATTCGGACGCGATTTCGTTAAATCAACGGGCGGCGTCTGGGTCCAAGAGATGCGCGCTGTTGACGCTGCAGGCGGAATCTGGAATCTTGAGACCCTTAGCTTTCATCGTAGGAATTGATCGTTGAGGTAGTCAACAAAAATCTCCCCAATCCTCGCTTTCGAAAGACTGTGCTGTCGATTCAACGTTATGAACTGTCGCCGGATACGCTGGAGCTGGGGTAAGGTCATCGGTGACGCAGGAAGCTCGACGCGCTTTTGGACATCTGGGATGGTAACCTCCCCTCCTTCACCAGTATGGTCCTTTTGCCATGTTAAAATGTGAGAGAGTATATCGGAGGTTATCTTGTCTAATTCGTAAAGGTAATTTTGTTCCGTCGCTGGTTTCTGCAGGGCATTATGTCAATAACTGCGACCTAAACGATGAATTCAAGTTACGTACCAAAACAGTCGCTTGATTCGGTCTGACAACCTTTGTCTTCCCATCGCTGCCAATTAAGGCATCCCAGATCTTGTCCGACGGTGGCGTTTCGTCCTCTGGCACAACAATGAACAGCGGGCTGTCCCAGCGTGTCATTCCATTTGGCTCCTCATACCGGAAGACCAAATTCTCGAAGTCTTCTTCCTGATAACCTCCATCGACCTCTTTATCAGCGAGAAGCTGGGCGTTAATCTCGCGGCACTTGTCAGCGGGTGTCCCTATGTGGACCTCCAGGTATGTTAGATACAGCTCAATACCGCCGAAGAGTGAAAACTCACCACACAGCTTGGAGTCTGAACAGCCTTTGCCTCGCAGAAGAGCTGGTACCGAAATCCCTTGATGTAGTTCATTCCATCTGCAATCACAATATCCTCACGAGAGAGAACTCGCTTCACCGCAGAGTATTCCTCAGCGCGCGCGTCCTTCTCGGCCCTGGCGGTGTGGTAGACATTGCGTGAGACACCGAGGGTCTGGTCGTTGATGTGGTGGACTTTGAACTTCTTGATCCGCGGGTCGGTGGAGTTGGAGATTTTATCGAGGAAAAAGTCCTTGAGCTGGGTGGAGCGATGCGTTTTGCCCGAGGAGGGGTATCCAGAGATGAGGATAAGCTGAGGCGCTAGGTATAAGTCATCATCCATTTGCGCACCGACGTGAACGATGTGAGGAACTTACAGGCATTTCTAAACTAAGCGTGGTGGATCAAGAGTCATGGATTGTTGTGAAGTTGTGGTGCAGTTGTGAGGCAGTGGGAAGAATTCCGCCCCGCCAATTTCGAACATGGTTAGGTACGGGCCGCATGCATCGCAAGACGTCACTTCTCCAAAACTTCAAAGTATTTAAGCTACCTAGGTAAATAGCTGAGGTATGTGGCAGATTTACACTCGTCAAATGATTTATAAATTTCATCCACAATTTTTTGGTTGCTTTTTTCCAATCGTTTTTAGATGAGACAAAAAAAAATCGTTGTGGGATGTCTCTCTAGCTCTTTGTAAATTCTCATTGTAGCCTCCAAGCTAAGCTTATTTGTGGCAGACGCCACACTCCGAACAGAATACTCCTCATCTCAGAATCTGTTGGTACTATTTAACGTGTTTACACCGGATAATCATGCCATTTTCACATCACAGTCACTCAGGGCAATTTTGCTGCCATGCTAAAAACTCCCTTGAAGAGATGGTTCAGACTGCAATTTCAAAGGGATTCGACACTTTCGCGCTCACAGAACATATGCCCAGAGATGCAGAAGACTTCTATCCAGAAGAAGTGGGTATTTATTTGTTACTATGTATCTTCTAAGCTCGTTCACTAACTTGAGTAGCAGGAAGCATACTACACCGTGGAAGGCCTTACTCAGCTTGTTGATGATTTTTATATTGAAGCCGTTCGGCTAAGGGAAGAATATGCTTCAAAAATTAAGATTCTTATCGGTTTTGAAACAGAGTGGATTCGACCGCAATCCCTAAACCTAATACGAACTTTGCAGTCTAAACATAGTTACGACTTCTTCGTTGGCTCTGTCCATCATGTTCATACGATTCCGATCGATTATGATAAACCTCTATATGAAGCAGCTCGGGATAAAGCAGGCGGCACGGATGAAAGGCTATTCGAAGACTATTTTGACTCACAGTACGAAATGCTTCAAGCATTGCAACCTTCGGTCGTTGGTCACTTTGACCTTATCCGCTTGTTAAGTGATGAGCCCAACGGGGGATTTAAAGGACACAATGGCGTGTGGAAAAGAATGCAACGTAATCTGGAGTATATTATTTCATATGGAGGTGTCCTAGAACTGAATTCTTCGGGACTACGGAAGGGCATGGTCGAACCTTATCCATGTGGTGCTGTCTGTCAGGTTTGTCATAACGCTCTTCGTGGCAAGAAAAGAAAATCCTAACATATTTTCGTACAGATGTTCCTTGGTATGGGAGGTCGCTTTGTCATGTCCGATGACAGCCATTCTACTGAGCAGGTTGGCACAAATTATGCTCGTCTGCTTCAATTCGTACGAGCAACCGGGTTGACACACATTCATTTTGTCGATCGTCCCGCTCAAACCTCCTCTGATTGCACCAATTTCTCCAGCATGTCATTGCGCGAGCTTGAAGGACACCCATTCTGGATTGCTAATAAATGATTAAGGCAGATGGTGTGGAGGTTCCTGGACAGAAATGGCACGCATTGGGTGATATCAACAACTGGCTCCCTATCATGTCGGATGATATCGAAACGGCGCACTATAGTGAAAAGACCGCCATATCATCGATTCATAGAGGTTTTATATAGGAGGTTAATAGGTTGGGGGCGTTGAGAGTAACGGGAGTGATGGACAATTTATGGTGGAGTTCAACACTGAAAAAGAGTATCGTGATAGTTGTTTGGGTAAAGATTTTGGGGACCCAGATGGGCGTTCAGAGGTGCATAGATGAAGTGAGACTTTGTTGAATTTGCTAGGTAAAAATTATGATAGCTAACGTCTATGGGGATGCTCTTCCCCAACCTTAGCTACGTAATCCGAATAGCAACCCCACCCCACCCCCACAACCTGCGGAACAAGTCAACGAGCTGGTGTTGAAGTCTTCGCAAACCACCAATGATTATCGCGAAAACTCCAGTCTGGAATTCTTGCCATCGCCGTCATCCTTGCTCCGACGATGCAAAGGCTCAACAACCGGGGTCATGATCCGAATTCAACCCTTTCAGCCCCATATGCGGGGCTTCATCCGATGTTAGAGTAGAAGCTTACACGTTAACGTTACTCGAAGGAACCGAGCAATCGAGTTAATCAACGAGGTGCTTGTAACTTCCGTCATCCCAGAAGCGGTTAATCACCGAAAGAATTAACTCACTACTAGGCAATCAACTGACAACTTCTACCCCTCCCTCCGCCTTCGTTAGGGCGGAGCTCCATCTTCGCTCCGTCGATAGCCTTCCAAACCACATACATCCAAAACAATTACATAGACTTCCCGGGAAGGAGAAAAAACTAACAACAACAACAACAACAACAATTGATTATCAAGAACACCCACGACAACAATGACGACGAAACCTAGCATCGGCTTTTGCGGCCTCGGGGCCATGGGCTTTGGTATGGCGACACACCTTGTCAAGGCTGGATACAGCGTGACCGGATTCGACGTGTACCAGCCAACCCTCGATCGTTTCTCCTCGGCGGGAGGCAAGCCATCAACCTCGCTCGCCGCTTCTGCAAAAGACAACCCCTTCTATATTTGCATGGTTGCCACGGCTGCTCAAGCACAATCTGCCTTGTTTGACTCTCCGGAAGCCATTGTTCCCTCCCTCCCCAAGGGCGCAACATTACTCCTGACTTCGACGGTGCCCTCTGCATACGCTCTCAGCGTGGAAAAGCAATTGAAAGATGTGGGCCGCGATGACATCTTCTTTATTGACTGCCCTGTCTCAGGAGGTGCATACCGCGCCGCTGAAGGTACATTGTCCATCATGGCCGGGGCCAGTCCAAGTGCAATTGAAAAGGGACGCTGGCTCCTTGACGAACTAACCGCCCCTAAGAAGCTATTTATTGTTGAGGGAGGCGTCGGCGCCGGGAGTAACATGAAAATGGTGCATCAGGTTTTGGCAGCAATACAGATTCTGTCCACTGGGGAAGCAATGGGTTTCGCCGCGCGATTGGGATTGGATGCTAAGGAAACGGTGGACGCGGTATTGAAAAGCGAAGCATGGGCGTGGATGTTCGAACATCGGAGTGAGAGAACCATTAGTGAAGACTGGCAGCCCGGTGTGAGCGCCTTAAATATCATTCTCAAGGACGTAGTAAGTTTGATTCTCAACTATCATCGCATGCTTACCTAACACACCTCCTAAGGGTATCATCACGTCTACCTCCCGTCTCCACAACTATTCAACTCCCCTTGCAACAACATCTGAACAAGTCTACCTCTCCCTCCACACCGCCGGATATGGTCTTATTGACGATGCCTGCACCGTCCGCCACTACACTTCAGATCCCGTGTCTAAACCTGCCTCCACCGCTCCAGTCTCTACCCCTGATAAATCCGCTCGACTCGCCCTGGTCGTGGACCTCCTGACAGCTATCCACCTTTGCGCTGCTGCTGAAAGCATTGCATTCGCAGACCACTTAGGTCTTCCTCTCGAACAGCTTTACGAGCTAGCAGTTGATGCGGCAGGAGGCAGCACGATGTTCAGAAAGGAGGGGGAGGGAATGATTGCCGCATTGAGGGGTAAGGAGCAGAGCGGAAGGGATTTCAAGACTGTAATGGAGGGATTGAAAAAGGCGGTTGAGGTTGCCCAAGAGATTAAATGCCCGCTGTATCTAGGGAATGTGGCATTAGGACTTCTTTTTAAGGGTTTGAACGACAAGAGTGTAGGAGGGAAGACACAGAGACTTGTAGAGCTTTGGAGAGTTAAGGGATAGGTATCACGAGCAGGCGTTAGAAAAGATTATCCAACCTTGGTGGACTAGAAATTCACCATCCAAATAATAGATTTGCAATAAAGAATAAAATGCTGATGCTACAGTACTAGGACTTAAGTTTGTACACTTTAAAAACTAAAAAGAGCATACCACCTTAACATAGGACAGTTCATACTTTGAATACTTTCATGAAATAGACCTTTCTAAGATTAGGAGATTTAAGCTCTGCTTAATACATATAAGGAAAATGCACTCCCGTTATGCTATCACAGGTGTGAACCCTCGTTTGTAGCCCAGGTACTATAACAATTAGATTTAAAAGCAAAATATATTCTATCGACCTCACTCTATGGCGCCTGCCCGATCGAACTCTCACACATGCATCGGTCCCAGCAGCCCGAGACGCTTGTACCTTGGATGAATATGGAAGGCAACAGATTGCCTTTTGGGCCGGATGCCTGAATCACCTCTGAGCTAGATAGCAGGATACACCACAGGCAAGTCAAACGGTAATGACGTAAAAGATCTTATCATTTATATCGATCCAGTTAAGATGCCCTTATTACGTACGTACATGCATGTATGACTAGATAATATACTCTAGACAGCGCAATTCACCACCTATGATTCCATGATAGCGCATTGTAGATATTAACAGGCAAAAAGCGACGTGACCCATGTGTGAAACATGTTTGAGAAAGGCGGCGGTTCCGTGTAACCAATCAAGTATGTAAGTAGCAGAAGTCGGACAGTACCCGGAACCCAAACTGCCAAGGTTTCTTTTTGTCAAGGACCTTGACACGAAACGAATGGAACAAGGCCTCGATCCGACTTGACGAAATAATGAAACTTCTCCACGCTGATGTTCATCATCCTTGTCAAATCGAGTTCCATAACACGGCTGGACTTTCAGAACCCCTTTGACGGCCCCCTTCCCTTTGGTGAACCTCACGAGCACGGGATGACTGTTCATTAGGGAAACATCACCGAGGAGTGGGTAAGGCCGCGTGTTTCGCGTTAGAGGTTGTAGGGGGTGGGGATAGGTGGAGGTTAAATGAAGAGGATATTGCACATGATTTAGAAGAGAGTGAAGATGCAAACCTTAAAAGGGGTTGGAGTATGAATGGTAAAGGTCGTTTAACTCAGTGATGCTATGCCTATTTCTGATCCTATGGAGGTGAATCTTAAAATCGAGTTCGCGTTTGCTCATCCTATTTACTCATGCTCAACCGCTGGGTGCGACCCCAGTGATGGTTGAGATGACGATGAAGACTTAGAAGGTAAAAATTAACGGTTTTATAAATAGGACTGGAGGTCAGCCCCGATATCTACAAGGCTTTACGCCCTTGAAAAGGCGACTATTTGCCCTACAATTTATACCAAACAGTTGCATTTCGGAGGTGGAAGGAAAGAGCGAAAGTAATCTTACATGCTGACAAGAATGGTATGACAAAAGAATCTCAACAAGTACTACCCGAATGCCAAACCGCGATTGTTGTTGAGAGTAGGCACACATTGTTGGTTCCATGGTGTGCCACTTTGAAGGATGTTTGAGAAGGTTACAATGTTTGGGAAAGGGTCGAGGTTAATGAACTACCAATAATTTTGCCTGGGTGCACTTCATAATCCAATTAAACTTCCTACTTCCCTAGACATGGCTGTAAAGATCTGCCCGCGCTCGCTCTCAGGTTCTGCTACTACTGTAGGTTTCCCTCTATCTCCATCTCCACGGATACTCGGATGCAGAGGTATCTCTCCTAGCAGCCGTAAGTTGTGGACTTTACACATTTCTTGTATCTCTTCTAGAGAGCCGAAGATGGGGTGTGCAGATGAACATGAGGGACAGATGAAATGAGACATGTTAGACACGAGGCCCAGCAGTGGAACATTGACTTTTTGGAAAAGTGCTACGCCTTTGACGGCATCTTTGAGGGCCAGATCTGCAGGAGTCGAGACGATGATTGCACCTGGATAGAACCTTAGTATTAGGCTGTAACTCGAACGCACCGGGCATAGAGGCTTGCAGAAGATTTACCATCTAGATTAACTTGCTGCGTGATAGTCAACTGCACGTCACCAGTCCCTGGAGGTAAATCGAGTACCAGGACGTCCAGGCCGCCCCAATCGACCTCATGTAACAATTGCTGAAGGGCTTTCATTACCATGAGACCCCGCCATGCTACCGGCGAGGACTCTGGCACCAAGTAGCCCATAGACATAGATTTGAGTCCATAGTTTGATAGTGGGATAAGTTGATTGTCTGGTTTAATCTGTTAGCTATTTATAAAGAGTAAAGGCGCCTTGGAGAAATCAAGAGGCAGTACGGACTAACTCGACGATAGTCTAGGTTCTCCAGACAGGTTCATCAACGTAGGAATCGAAGGGCCGAAGATATCAGTATCGAGGATTCCTGCCCGGTGACCAGAGCGGGCAAAGGCAAGGGCGAGATTCACTGTCGATGGTCTTTGTTTAGCATCCGTTCGCGGTGAATTGGAGGTCCATGTCGTACGCACCGGCAATCGTGGACTTGCCCACGCCGCCTTTTGCGCTGGACACGGCAATGACCTTCCTCACATGGCGGATGCTACGTTTCTGGGGCAGCCCTCTTTGCATGCGCGGGAGCTGTGGGGGGGCGCCGGAGCGAGGGAGACCCTATTGTTCATGTTCAATTGATGCGCATTGGAATAAGCGCAATGGCGCAAAACCATACTAATGGGTTCTCGTGTTGCAGGCTACGCAGTGTTGAGAAGAAGCGGCTGCGGTTCATTGTACATAGATGACGCATGACAAGGATGGGCGCAGGTGCTTTGAGCTTTTGAAGCGTGCCCACAGGGGGCTTTGGGAGACGAGGCAAATAAATTGACGAGTTGTTTGGTACGATAGTCTGTTTGGACAAAGGATGGGGCTCGGCGAGGAGGTGGACGATGTGGAAGACGTGGAAGATGTGGAGGACATGTCGGACGTATGAGGTAGTATAGGGAGGATTGTAGTTGATCGGCCATTGGATTTATGATTGGATCTCGTGCAACCCCCCGTCGTTTCGCCCTGAGAGATCGCCGGGCGGCTTTGTGGATTGGCGAG
>AJFL01000121.1:0-11617 GCA_000467735.1 Rhytidhysteron rufulum CBS 306.38
GCCCACCTGGGCAGCCGAAGCGCTCGCTCTCCACCAGCCAGCCAGGCCGGGGCTTCACCACCACTCCCACCAACCTGCGCTGCACTACACACTGCACTACACACTGCACTACGCTGCACTATCCTTCACTACTCTTCACGTCTTCCACCCCCTTCACCATGCGAAACACCCCGTCTACGCCCGCCAATTGGTCGTGGCGTCTCCAGCCATCACGCGGTTTCGAAACGGCATGGTCTGCAACGATTTTCATCGTCACAGTCCCTCGTACTGCATGGCGTTTGCTCCCACCAGCGCCTATTGTTCCTGCCATGGATGCATTCACAACCATGGCCTACGCCGGTACCTTGCAGCTTCAGTCGGCGGCCAAGAAGGCTTGTTTTCTGGCCGCCTTCTTGACTCCTGGCTCCTGATTGACGTTTCAGCGGTTCTGAACATATATATAACCTCTTTTTCACCTCACTTTTTTCCTCTTCATCGCATGCCGCTTCTCTGCATCTGACTTTTCCCTTCTTTTCTCATTCACTCTCTTTCAACTCTTGCCTGCGGCAGAGTCAAACTTGTGACCTGGATTTCTGTGAAGTCCTTTTTTTTACCATCACCAACATTCCTTTGGAACAAGCCTTGACTACGACTTCACCGTTGTGAAATTCGGCATTATCAGCTACCCTCCTGGTAGGTCACATGCTCACAATGCTCTTTGTCTTCCTATTGTTCCCATCTCCCCTTATTGTCCCTATTCACAACGCTGAGTCACCGTACTCAATGCCTTGTTGTCCCAGTACTATATAAATCACCTGCAACTACCGACGCTTCATCCTTCATCACTACCCTCACTACCCCCCAACCGTGTCCTAATCATCTACCAGACACCCGACTTTGAACCACACTCATTTCATCGCCTAGCCGGTCTAGCGATCCTACACTATCGACAAACGTAGTCGCACGTTCTTTACACCATATCTTTCAACTACACACACAAGTCAGAATGAAGCTCGCATCGACATTGGCCACCGCGGCCCTCGTATTCTTCACATCCGCCAACGCTCACATGATCATCAACAAGCCTGCACCATATGGGCAATCCTCGCTGAATAACTCTCCGTTGGATGCTTCTGGGTCCGATTTTCCTTGCAAACAACGTAGTGGAGTTTATGACGTCACGGAAATGAATAACATCGAAGTTGGTGTTCCACAAGAACTGGCCTTTACCGGCTCTGCTGTTCATGGTATGTTGTGACCATCTATCGTCTTCGAGGAATGATTTAGCTAACTGAATTTTAGGTGGCGGCTCTTGCCAAGTTTCTGTTACTCTCGATCAAGAACCTACCAAGGATAGCCAGTGGAAGGTAATCCATAGCATCATTGGTGGTTGTCCTGCCAGTACATCCGGAAACCTTCCCGAGGATCCCAATGGCAACGGTGCATCTACATTTAATTTCACCCTCCCAAAGGGAATGCCAAATGGGCGGTATTCTTTAGCCGTACGTAATCCACAATCCCTACCCCCTCCCTAGTCTTGAATCTCATGCTAACTATGCCTTCCTTTAGTGGACCTGGTTCAACAAAGTCGGAAACCGAGAAATGTATATGAACTGCGCCCCTATCACCGTAACTGGTGGTGCGGACAACGACAATTCCGTCATGGCTGCGCTTCCCGATATGTTTGTGGCGAACTTAGACAGCTGCAGCATCCCCGAAAATGTCGACTTTGACTTCCCTAACCCTGGTGACTCCGTCGAGACTATCATCAACAGTGCCCTCGGCACGGCAGTAGAAGGTGCCGCTTGCGCTTCCGTCACAGCTATGGGTGCTGGAAGCGGCAATCTTGGATCTGCTGGTAACGCAGCCCCGACAGGTGGTGCTTCGTCTGGGGGTGCTAGTCAGCCCGCTGCCACAAGCGCTGCCAAAACTTCTCAAGCTCCAGCTGCATCCAATACAGGCGGTGTCTTCACCCCAGGCGCGTCTTCTGCCGCTGCTGTTCCTACTTCCTTTACAACCCTGCTCATCACCAAAACTGCAGGAAACGGAGCAACAAGTGCGGTCGCGCCTATCGCAGGCTCTAGTGCTGGCTCCGCTCCGCCAGCCTCCAGCACGGGTGTCTCTTGCACGGGTGACAACAGCATTGTTTGCATTGGTACTTCTCAGTTCGGTATTTGCAGCAATGGTGTCGCCGTCCCTCAAGCTCTCGCTGCTGGCACGACATGTGCAAACGGCGCTATCAGCAAGCGTAGCATCCGTCGCGCTCGCCCTATGGCACGTCGACAAGCTGCTGGACGTCTCTAAACGACTCTATCTTTCTTTCATATACATGTTTCGTAGGGCGTTTTACATAACTGCATCTTTCTTTGAGAAATGGGCATTCAGCCCTTGACCAGATATTTTGATAGCCTTGATCCTTAAGCCGGCGAGCCGTTAGGGACAGGTAATCTGGGTCTGAATTTTAGATATCCCAAGCCTTCAGTACAAATTCAAAATTCTACTAAGTATTTATGAGCCGCAAGTGTGATGGAAGCATAATAATGCGATCAATTAGATGTAGGCGAAATCAGAACTCACTGGCTGACGTGCGGGTTCTATTTAATTGCATCAAAAGGACTAACCTCCTCTCACCCGCTATGACATGCTTCTGGGAGTTTGTAGCTGAACTTTATCCAGGAAGATGTATTTCTCTAATTCAAATCGGGTATCAACAATAGCTTCATATTAATCCGTTTGAAGCGATTTTGCTTTACTCTAAACTTATTCCACCGTCGCCAACTCCTTAAGATCGAATCATTCAGGTATCCAAAAGGCTTCGTATTCTCAAACTTCTTCATCCCTCCAATCTACCATACCCTCGATAACCGATTTTCTCAAAGCAGCAGCAGCCCTTCCCACTTCACCACCACCCTTCTTCGCCTCTTCTAAGCCCCCCAAAACAGCCTTCTCCGCCTTTTCATGGAAAATTCTTTGTCTATCCTCTCGGTCTTCATACATCTCGGCGTCCTCGTCTCGAAGTGTCCCGAATAAATTCAAATGCGCGTATGCGCTAGACCGAGAGGGTAAACGGTGATGTTGGATTTGCCAAAGTGGAAATGATGAGTCCTGGATAACAGGAGCCATGGGTGGAGGTGCAAGTCCAACACGCAAAAAAGATGCAAATACATTCATCTGTTTTACCAGAATCTTGGTATCGGCAGCTCTCCCAAAAGTTGCTCTTGATGCCGACCATTTTGAGCCTGTATCTGTTTGCCAGCTTAGTAGGCCTAGAAAGCACTTAAGAGTCTTTACCCAACCCCCAGCACAACTGACTGCATCTTCACCTGCAACCTGAAGGAGCCATTCTAGGACATCAAGTGAAAAGAGGCGAATCTCCGCAGAAAGATGTGTCATTCCAGCGCGTGTGTACAGCAAAAGCTGGTCTACGTGACTGGAAATTTCGTTACGTGGAAGGCTTTGGAGAAGCTTTAGTAACTGCATTCGAACGCCATTGGAGGCATCCAAAATTAGTCGTTGGACTTCTGGTAGGATGACTGAGACTGGTTGCGGTAGAGGTGAATTCTCGGGTGTATTAAGGATGCTGGTGGTTAAATAGGCCAACGATTCCCGACGTTGGGTCTCTGATTTATGTGTGAGGAGAGATAGGTGATGAGAAAACTGAGAAACGGCTGAAGGTGCATTTGTGGAAATTGATTGATGGGCAACGACGATGGCTGGATGGAAGGGGTTAGATGGTTGTCATGTGATTTGTGAAAGAGACCTTACATTTTGCCTTGAAACTCGTATCTGTGGCATTGCTGGCCTTTGGTTTTGTCTTGCCGACTTTTAATTTTGTTTTCTATAATTTGCAATTAGTGACATGAAATTATCTATTCATCCTGGAATTTGAATGCTCACCTGAAAATCTTGCTTTTTTTCTTTCTTCTTCTTTGCGCTGGAGCCCATTTTTTACCGTTGTCTATGTTTATGTAACTAGAATTGGCCCATGTATAGCACGAATTAGATGTATTTGTTTAAATGCTGTATTTATGTAGGTAGGAGCATCCTATAAGGTCCGCATCGGTTGGAAAAAAGAAGCTGCGCGCAACCTTCGGAGGAATGTCGGGATAAAAAGCTTAGCACGTTTAGATTGTCGATCATTAGACCCCATCTGCACGGCGGTTGAACTGATAACCTTAAGGGAATTAAGGAACGGAGGAAACACATCCCAGACTTCCGAACCCCCAAGCACATCTATCGATTACCATGGCGACGTCTTCCCTCCCCGCAACCACCATCGCCCGTCTGACAAGGACGTCTCGAATCCTGAAACCCTGTTCAATTCAACAACATTGCAAACGGCATGCCTCGGCCCAATCATTCCCCTCTCAGACACCCTTATGGAGGGGATTGACTGCACTCCAGACCACCGCTAGAGAACCGCGACCAAGCCAACTACAGATTCATGCTCGAAACTTCTCCGCTACGGCTATCCAGGCCCGGGACCACCATTTCGATACTCTGAAATTCGTACAAAGGTTAAAGGATGAGGGGTTCACGGAGGAGCAGGCCGTAGCCATGATGAAGATTCTCAGCGATATAATAGAGGAAAGGTATGGCATATAAAAACCGTACATACAACAGCACACGAACAACTAGCTAACTCATTCTATCTCACAATAGCATTCAAAACCTCACCCGCACAATGGTCCTCCGCGAAGACCAAGAGAAAGCAACATACACGCAAAAAGTCGATTTCGCCAAACTACGCTCGGAGCTGCTAACCACCGACTCCACGGAATCCTCCCTAACGCGATCGTCTCATGAACGTTTGACGAACGAGATAGCGAAGCTGAACTCCAGGTTAAGAGATGAGATTCAACGGACACAGGCGTCGGTTCGGTTAGATCTGAATCTGGAAAAGGGGAGGATAAGAGAGGAGGCGAACGTGCAGGAATTGAAGCTTAAGGAGACGGAAACGAGGATCGAGCAGGAAACTGCGCAGTTAAGGGAGAGGCTTGAGGCTGTGAAGTTCTCTACTTTGCAATGGTTGATGTATGTTTTGGGTATCTCATTTGTTGTTTCGGCTGATCGGAATGCTAACTTGTGATTTTAGGGGTGTCTGTACGGGTACGGCTGCACTTATGTTGGGTGTTTGGCGTTTGCTTATGTAGGCATTGTGGTCCTTGGTATATCTCTACGCCCTTAGGACTTGGGGTACGTTGGCATTTGCGGAACTAAGTCTATCACAGTCATGAGCACTTGCGAGACGCTGCTGGTAGTGTATATATTTCCCACGATAAATTATGAGGCAGTAGATCGGTCAAGGGCGTATAAAGAGGGGCGGCAATGAGTTGGAAATTGAGTTGTTCAATCGTTATCTAATATACAAAATAGCAAGAGAGGTGTATATCAAATACCTCCGCTTTCTACCAGCAACTTGCCTCTTACGCTGAGACAGTTGGGGATAAAGGAGTTCCTCATCCTTTAATTGGTTTAAGCAAGTAAGCTTCCTAGATTGGCTTCGATAAGGCGTTCACCTCTTGTAAAAGAGGCGCTTCATACCCTGCTTCCCGTAGGATTTCCATCCTGAACTAACGGGATGGCGTATTTTCACAATCATTGGGTAATTATAGATCTGACTTGCTACACCAGGATATTAGTACAGTGCCTACACCAAGGCCTCCTGAGCCACTCCCTCTCTTATGCCTCTTTCTGCACCCCGAAGAAATAGTTTCCCCATCCTTCTCCGCCTGGAATTTCTTTCCACCCAAATCCAGGTACATACACTACTCCCATAGTCCTCATGGCACCCCAGCCCTGTCTTTTTCCGAACCATTCCCTCAGCTCTCCTTCATTAACGTACTTGCTCCACTCATGCGTTCCTTTGGGTACAATTCTTAAGACGTCTTCAGCCATGACATTCGTAACAGCCCAGCTCGTCCATGTCCGTGCAATCGTAGATAAGACTAACCACCCGCCCGGCTTTACATATGGGAACACTTTCTCAAGAAAGGCCCCGGGCGAATTTACATGCTCTAGAACCTCGAATATAGAAACAATATCATATTGCTCCGCCTCCGAGGCTGGCCGTGCCAATTGCTCGATCGATTTATTCAAATATGTCAATTTGCCCGGTACCATGAGCGTAGGATCCCTCCTCTTATGCGCATTCGCAATATTCAAGACTTCTGGGGTAGGATCTATAGCCGTCACGGACTCTGTCGTAGCCAATCGAGCTGCAGACTCTGCAAATATACCACCACCGCAGCCGATATCTAAATAGCGCAGTTTATCCGCTCGTGGAGGTTGTTTTGAAGGTGCGGCATCGCGACATCGGTTTATGAAGGTGTGGCGGAGAGGGTTCATGAGGTGGAGGAGGCGGGAGGGTCCATAGGGATCCCACCAGCTGCTTGCGAGCGCATTGAAGTGGGAGACTTCGGTGGGGTTGACGGAGGGTTGGTGAGGTTGCTTTGGAGTTGTGGAAAAGTTTTGTCGGATTGGTAGTAGGAAAGGCCGAGGAGCGGGTGTATATGATAGTTGGAATGGGGAGCGGAAGGTCCTTGGTATTATCCTTCGTGATGGCATTGTCTGAGGTGTTTATGGGTAGAAGATGCAGATGCAGATGGTTCCTCAGGAGGATTCGGGAAAAGATCGGGATGACGACTTGGTCCCTCACACAACTTCGATAAGATTGCTTGATAAGATTGAGATGGAGCACTTCCTACAGGACAGCATATTTTTCTAAATGAAGAGTAAATTAAGTTTGTTCTATATATTATTAAAAGTATACTATTTTATACCCTTAAATTAGTAGATATAAAACTACTTATAATATAAATATTATTTTTAATACTGTAAATTTACCGGTGTTAGAGGAAGATTTCTTTAAGCTAGAATAAAATTCCAAACTGTGCGGATTAAGGTTTCTCCGAGCCGCATTAAGCTTCTCCAGACCTCAACTCTTGCCGCCCACTTCTTGGCTGTTTACCGCAACTATGAACTCTCTCCTCCGCCATAGAATCCTCCCCTGGAGGTCCTTCTCCACTACTGCTACCCGCCAAACTATCCACGACATCTCCGCGCTTCCCGACCGAACATCTCCAAATTACGTCGAAAACCCTAACTCCACCGATCTACTCTCCCTCCAGTGGCCCTCCCCGCCCCGCAACATCCTTGTAACGAAGAAGAAACGCACGCCCGGAATAACCACCTCTCTAATCGAATATATTACGCATATACATTCTACATACCCTTCCATAAACATAATTCTCGAACCGCAACCCGCTCGGGATCTCCACGAACAACTCCCCTTCCCCATCTATACATACCCGGAACCACCTCCGAATACCCCACCGGCTCTCCTCTCTTCTAAAACAGACCTAATATGCACACTCGGAGGTGATGGAACTATTTTACGCGCCTCTTCTCTATTCGCACATGCTGCAACTGTTCCTCCCGTCCTCTCATTCGCGATGGGCACCCTAGGATTCTTGGGGGAATGGAAGTTCAAAGAATACAAGCGCGCCTTCCGTGAAGTCTACATGTCTGGTTCCATAGATGCATACGCAAACATAGATTCAGAGCTACCCTCTTCCACACCTCCTTCCCCTACCTACGCCTCTATTCGTGGTAAATCTATGGGACCCTTGCGCAATGCTCGCATCCTCCTTCGCAATAGGCTAAAAGTCGGCATCTTCACCCCTACCGGCGAACGCATCCCACAGACCTTCTTTGACACTTACGCCCTTAACGAAGTCATTGTACACCGAGGCTCGTCTCCACACTTAAAGATCATTGAAGTCTTTGTTGGAGGTCGATTTCTCACTGAAGCAGTCGCAGATGGTATGATCATCTCCTCCCCCACAGGCTCAACCGCCTACTCTCTTTCTAGTGGTGGTAGTATCGTCCATCCCCTTGTGTCCTCCCTTCTCCTTACGCCTATCTGCCCACGCTCCTTATCCTTCCGCCCCCTAGTCCTCCCCGCAAACACACCTATCACGCTGCGCCTCGGCGATAAAAACCGCGGGCGCGAAGTTGACGTTAGTATCGATGGGAGGAGCATCAAGTCCGGTGTAGGTGCTGGCATGGAAGTCCGCGTCCTGGGTGAGGAGATTCGTGATCGCAGGACCGGGGACTGGTGTGGTGGCGTACCGAGTATTGTGCGTGGAGTAGTAGGCATGGAGGAAAAGGAGGAGGATCATTGGGTTGGCGGGTTGAACGCTTTGTTGAAGTTTAATTATCCGTTTGGGGATCAGAGTTGAGTCGCTTGGGTGGATGGAATGCGAGTTTCTAGCCGCCTTACCAATACGATGCCCAAAGCCCGACTAAGAATGAACCTAGGACATCACGCAAACAAGTATGACCATTAGGAATACGACAAGAAAGACCCCAGATCCGACACACGATAGACCCCTTGAAGAGATGCAAAGAGGCAAGCCCGAAAGATTTCCAGTAGCGAAAATGATATCTAACTTCTCATCTTCTGCACTGATTGGGACGACGGACGGGTGAATATGGGTCATATCTGATCATTGAACTACCAACATGTAAGTCTTCGTCGGAAAGATTGGGTGATAATATCTTGTCTTCTAAGCTGAATTTGCAGCGGGGGAGCGGAGCGTGTTGATTTAGTGACTGCACGCTCTGGAATCCCTGCAAATAAGCTACGCTAACACAATTGAATTCAGATATGCTTTCCAAGGTTATGAGTTACAAGCTCATACTACGGGGGGTAGGTTTGATTTCAATCCCTACGCCCTTGCCGAACTTAAACAATCTTTAATCAACCCCGTGTTGCTGGAAAGAATTCCCTAGAAATAATGCTTTTTGAGAAATAGGTCCCGGGTTTCCTATTTCATTCCCGGACAGATTTGCATATATAAACTCTTGTTAAATAGCTTGCGAATATACTATATTACCCTAAATTTGTAGGGCAAATCGGTGCAGAATGGATGGTCAGGGGCGGGCTTTGTGTGATGTAGGAGTGAGTCTGCGGCCGGAATTCTTTCGCCAGCCAATCATATTCTGGGCGTTTGAGACTTATGGTGAATCATATTACCTCTGCTATAACATCGTACGAAATAATTAATGGTGTTCAATATAGTCAAATACATGACTTACAAAGAACCACCCTGCGTCAGTGAGATACCTCTGTAAACTAAACCTAAAGTAGCTAGCCCGATGATTCCAAAAAGCTATGACCACTTCGACACCACAACCAGCTATCAGGCCAAGTACTCTGTCCTGTGCTCACCACCATTGTCATTGTCATTGTCATCCAGATACTCACCAGAACCAGGATCGGATTCCTCCACAGACATGTTCGGTGCTTTAAATCGCTTCATCGCCCGGCTAGATGCAGGCTCGGAGGAGCAGCAATCGGCTACTCACAACGCATTTGGCTTTCAGGTCTTAAAGAACTCGAATGCCGAGGTGCCCCTTGAACCTTGGTTTGACTTTATTATAGGGATTAATGGAAGGACTATTGTAAGAGTTGATTTGTTCCTCTTTAGATGGATTGATTTACTAAAGAAATATCTTAGGACAATCCAGACTCTAATCTCTTCGCTATAGAGGTCCGTAATGCTGCTGGATCTACTATGAGCTTGGGTGTTTTCAGTGCAAAGGTAAGCTGGGGATTTCTTCATCAGTCATTTAAGTCGAAGTCTTTTCTTGTTTTCTCCTAATGTCTCCAACATTTAAATGAATCTCAGAAGCTTATATTTCATTCATCTTTTATCTTTCACCAATCATCTGTGCCACTACCTAACACCCACCCCCATTCCAGGGCCAAAAAATCCGCGAAATTTATCTCCAAGTCCCCCCGGGAGACGCAACCCTTGGACTCTCACTCCAGTGGTCCCCACTTTCTGTTTGCGAAGATGTCTGGCACATTCTGGACGTAGCGCCCAACTCCCCCGCCGATATAGCAGGTCTCCTCCCCTACGGAGACTACGTAATCGGAAGTCCTGAAGGGCTATTACGAGGTGAAAACGGGTTTGCGGAATTAGTCGAAGATGTATGCAAACTCTTTCCATTCTTTCATTCATTCATTCACTTTAACCCTATGTATCTTCCTCCTTAATCCTAACATTTAGATACCCTATGTCATTGCCCTCTAAGAAATTACCCCCACAAACTAACACTAACAAGTACATCAACCGACCCCTCCGCCTTTACGTCTACAACCACGAATACAACGTCTCGCGCCCCTTAACAATAACCCCCTCCCGCTCATGGGGCGGATCCGGTCTCTTAGGCTGCGTCCTTGGGTTCGGCGCTCTTCACCGCATTCCCGCCCCCCTCGAAGAACCCCCACAAGCGCCTGGCGAAACCCTTTTCACGTCAGAAACACCCATCCACAATTCCTTCGATGAGAAACGGCCCCTTAGCTCCTCCTCAAACCTCCCCATCAGACCAGGTAGTGCGTTCGGTCATGGCACGGGGTCTAGATCCGGCACTCCTGCTCTAAGCGGTCTAAGTAACGAACTGTTCGTCCCTGCAAATATGATGATTCCTTCCAAGTCCCCGCCACCGGGTGCGCCGCCTGCGGGAGGTCCTCCACAAGCTGGGAAGAAGAAACCTCGTGCCCATCATGCCCATCATGGTATCAGTCCTTCAGGTGGCGGACTAGATGACTACTTCAAAGAAGGCGAGTTGAAGAGCCAGGAAGAGGATTATGCGCCCAAGAAAACAGGAAGTGTGCCTCCACCGCCTAAAATGGGTGGGCCGCCCAAAGGAGGCCCCGTCTAGCTTCGACAAGTTGATCATACGCTCCACCAATATTTGTGACAAGACCGAGTCAGTTCCAAAAAAATTGAATTTATCATTGCAAGTTCAGTGGGTAGGTAAAGACAAGAAAATGGGTGAGAAGGTGGGAGAGATATCGTTGCGAACAGGATACCATCGTCATTTCGAGGCATTGATAGGACATTTTGAGGGACGATAATTGAAAGCTACAGCAACAAGATTGCGCTATGAGGATAGGGATAGAAATCCATTGAGCGATCAGTCACCAGAAAGGCGGACTTGCATCTGCGTTCCGACTTTATTAACAAAATCAATTCTAATAACTTGAACACGCCACATATTGTGCTTTGAGCTCTTTCTGGTGCTACTAAAACATGAAATGAACGTTTGGAACCTTTGCCATGGATTTGAAGCAATTAGTAGTATCCTTGATCCTTGAGGAGATGCAATCTGCATAGGAGAAATAGAGGGACTTACCTAGGGAAAAAGATATGAAGCAGTCCTCCTCACCTGAGTAATCGGAATCGAATGATACCTTTCCTTTTTCGCCTTTCAGCTACTCAAGGTCCAGCACGCCGCGTATTGCACTTAAGTGTCACTTTCAATGAAAGCACACAATCTTCGCACCGGCTCCCATAGGGGGTAACCATGAAGCCACCGCTCACCCGTCGCCCACCCGAAGGGTCTAGCGAAGAGGAGGGGGGAATCATGAATCCCTGGATTTTCTGATGCCAAATGCAGACGTGAATGGTCACGCCAGGCCCTCACGGGCAGCAAGTAAGATGTCAGGGATGACAAATACTACGTTGAAGATTACTCCGAATTTCTCATTTGCATGATGGAGACTGGTTGGTTGAGACAGGGCTCAGTGTCAATCAGTCAGTGAGCAAAGAAACGCAGCGTTGGT
>AJFL01000122.1:0-35836 GCA_000467735.1 Rhytidhysteron rufulum CBS 306.38
CTGCCGCTGTAAGGCTTGTGGCGTTAAGCTTGTCTAGGACTAGCCTGGAAACTTCATGCCAAGCCCTTATAAATTCATAGTGTAGGGTTGCGGAGAAAAAGTTCCCACTTCCGCAGCTCTCTATTCTAAGCTTTTTTTGATCGTTCATTCGACCTACCTACAGAAAATTACATCGTGGTACATACGCGTTCAATTCAATCACAACTTTTACAAGTCAGTAAGTTCTTTTCTTCTCTTTTTCTTTTTTTCGAAGAAACAAAAAATAAAATAAATTTCATATACAATTATCTAACACGCTCGCTGTCCCATAGTATACCACACACCACCACCACCACTAGAAAAACATGCATCTCATGTACACCGTCGGTCCAGATGGCAAACGCCAATACACCCTCAAAAAAGTGATCCACGGCGTCGTTTCTAAATCCGCACATCCCGCGCGCTTCTCCCCCGATGACAAGTACTCAAGACATCGCGTCACGATCAAGAAGCGATATGGATTGCTTTTGACACAGCAGAGTGAGTCAAGTTCGAGTTCGAGTTCGAGTCGAGCATTAAGGTGCTGCCGGCATGCTCTGTGGATAAGTGACTGACGAGATATTTGCAGAGGATAAGGTTGCGCTTGGACAGTAGGGCGTGTGGTGGATGTGTATGAGGTCTTGATTGAAGAAGATCTGTGGTGTAGGCGTCGAGTTAACTGGCTACGGGCTACGGGGAAAAAACATGGCATTGGCGTTTTTTATGGAGTTTTGCGATCTCTGATGGCTGCGGCTGTTGTTGTATGTACCCCTTGTAATCTATCAGGTATCACGTTGCGAAACAGGATTACCCCAAGAATATTTCTCTTGACGCTCAGTAACGCTTACTCGGCTGCAATATTGGGCTCTCTTTCGACTTAGTTGTGTATCTCGAGAAAGAATCTGCTTGATGATGATAATGATCAAAGAAATAAGAGAAGGAAGTTTCTTCACGAGTGAGAAGGGACGGAGCGGCCATCATGGATCTGTTGGACTTCAAGACATAATTTATTAACCTAAGATTTGGCTGGCCTTGCGCCAGAGGATTCAGTGGATTCCAATCCCTATCACTTTCTCCCTCGATCGATTTGTAAAGCTGAGACTCTAATACCTGGTGGAAGCACTTGATAACCATTTACACACCAAGTCGTCTCAAATTCATTACCCGTACTCTCACAACTCCTGCTTCTGCCTTTCCTCCATTATCTTCATCCTATCCTTCTCAATTTCAGTCTTGACCCATTCAATCTCGGCTTCTTGGCACTCTGATAGCTGTACTGTTCCTGGCATGTGCTGGAACATTATGCCCTGGCCTATGTCTCTTCTGTTCCAACCTTGTTGGTCTGGTCCACAGACTTATCATCCCTCTCGGCTTGGTTGGCTGACGAATTCGTTTCAGTCTCATTTACAGGCCTCTCATTTTCGGCTTGGTCCGCAGGTTCGTTTATATCAGTTAGACTGCCGGACTCATTGTTTACCATCGTAGTTGAAGATTCATCTCCTCTCAATGTTATACCATCTAACGTAGGCACGCCTCCATGGTCTTCATCGTCTTCATTACTGCTGCTCGAATCGCTTTCTGGGGGACTGTCCAGATTCTGAAGCTTAGGAGATTTCATCACTACCCCAGGACTATGTGGATTCTCAGGAGAGATTTCGCCCTCGGCGGTCTCAAGAGATGGAGGGAGTTTCTCTGCGAGAGCACTCTCTACGTTGGCCAATGGATGGGCGTTGGAATTTGGACGGTAACCAATTGCCGCAGCTACTGCTGCAGCTTCATCCTCAGATGCAGGTTGGCTATCCTCCTCGGCGATAAGGCTGTGCCTGTGGGACGAATCTAGCAAATGGCTTCCTTGGCTACCACTCTTCTCAAGGAGATCTTTATAGGCATGCCTGTTCGGATCCAGGGCGCGTTTGTTCCTGGCTTTGTCACGTTTGGAGCTTGGCCGAACAACGATGACCGGGACAGGGGAATGTTGTAAGCAGTACTTGGATACTGAACCAGGCAATAGCCCTTGAAATCCTCCAAGGCTACGGCCACGGGTGCCTACAACAAGAATCGCGGGCTCGTAGAGATTAATCTAGAGAAATTAGGCATGGATGATATTAAGTGTAAGGGTAGCAAGAATTATACCATTTCGTCAATAACCTTGTTGACCTTTCCTACCGCGAATTCTAGAATTAAATTGATGGCCTTGTTCTCGGAGTTCTTGGTCTGAATTTGCTTCATCAATTCATCCGCTTCTGATCGATAGCGACCCCGCTCGATATTATGGTCCGCAGCAATGGTCGAGTCCTTCTCTACAACCCGCAAGCACACAATCTCGTCGCCATCGTCCACCAGCTCGTCGATCAGCCATTGGAGCGCATACTCAGAATATTGATTATCGTCGCAGCCGCATAGAAAGGTCCGCGATCGCTTCGTGTACTCGTAATCTTTGTGCTTGGCGATCAGGGTAAAGGAATTCTCCTCGATGAAATCGGCTGGTTTGTCAAAGGTGTCGAAGGAGACACGAGGCTGGAAAACTCTGCAGCAATCACGATTAGCCGGGGGAGAGATTGGCGGCAGGTATAGAGAGGTCTCCAACGTACGGAGGAGGGGGAGGTGATGACATCCGGCGGGGAGGGCGGCCTAGTTTCGGGCTCTTAGTATATGGCAGGAACTGGATGGACGGGCGCCGGCTGTCTTGATCACTGTCGTTCGGGGGGAGCGGAGGAGGGGCATCGGTAGTTGTTGCGGGTGCAGGCGTAGGCGTAGGCGTGGTCGTTGAGGTTGAAGAGTGCGGAGGGGAAGAGCCCATCGCGGGACAGGTGACTAGCTGCAGTCTGTTGTGGTCGTGGTCGTAGTCGAGGGTGAGGGCGAGTGCGAGTGCGGATGCGGAGACCCCGCTACTACGGTAGGGGTGGAAGGGGACTGCTGTTGCAAACTGGCGAGGTTGGCGGCGGTGGCAGTGGGGGCGTTGGGTGAGGAACAGAACAGAGCAGCGAGTACTCGGTAGGTATATACAAAAAGGTACTACTACTATCGCAGCTGTGTCTGTCTGCCGGCATCCATACAAGAGACGTCTGGTCTTGGCCGGGGTTGCAGCTCTTCACCTGGGCATCGGCATGGGCATGAGCATGAGCATGGCTGCGCATCCCAGGCAAGGTGCTGGGCCGCTGGGCGGTGGGCGGTGGGCAGTGGGCAGTGGGCAATGGGCACCAGAGCAGGGGGGCTGGCGGGGCTGGGCAAAGTCTTGTCACCCGTCAGTCAGCAGCAGGCGGCGTTCATCAGCAAACCTCCAACCCCGCGATCATCTACCTAGCTACCTAAGTCATGTAAGCTTGCCTCCCTCACGTGCGTCACTACCCTGCCACCTGCATCTTCTCTTCCACTCTTCTCGTTGCTTTTATATCTACGTACAAATCATTCCACCCGGAATCCATCATGTCGGCCTCCCTTGCGCCAGAGTGCAATCAAGTCAAAGAGTATTCTACGGCCTTTCTCTCCTTCGCCTTCACCCATCTAATATTGGCCTAGGCGATACGACAGCTGCTTCCTTAAATGGTACAGTGAGAGTAGGCTCTTCATGCATCTCTGCTTGACACATTGCTGATATACACTAGCGTACTTGCGCGGAAACGCTACTACAGATGAATGCGCACCCTTATTCAAGGAGTACAAGCAGTGTCTAAGCGTAAGCTCCAATCTATCCCGTATTCCCTTCCTCTCCAAGCCTAACGAACTATCTACCTCTAGAAAGCCCTCAAAGAACGGGGCATCGACAAGATGCTTAACGAAGCACGAGAAGATAACCGCGATAATGACGCACAGCATATGAAAAGAACATGTATGTTACCAGCATCACCACATCCATTTATTGCTAACCATTATATGGTAGGAATATGCTGTACACCCCAACTATGTTAATACTGTATTATTATTTGTATACATATGTATGTACACATGCCATCTCATATCTAAACTAAATGCTAATGCGTGGAAAGGCAATTCAAAATAGCGAAATTCAAATAGATTCAAGAACCGACTAGGAAGACATCTCCACACAGATCAAGAACACAATAGATACTTTTTAGCGACTACTCCTTATGAGCTGTCCTAACCTTGACAGAGCCATCTTGCAATCCGAAGTATACCGCAACCGGCTTCTGTCCTCCATATCCTATTCCTACAGCTCCACTTGCCTTCCAGCTCTCTTCAGCTTCTTGGCCATTGACACCCGAGAATATACCAACCTCCAAAACACCGGTGATGTGTTTGATTTCCTTGCTTAACCTCTCAACCTCCCACTTTCCATCCGTGCCGTCTCCCTTTGCGATTCCGGCTTTAACGTCGGCTTTGGTTAGGAGGGTTGGGAACGGTGCATCAACAATGAAGAAATCTTGGTCGGTTTTCAGGGGCCCGGCCTTTGCTAGGAGGCCGTCACGAACAGTGGGGTTTTGGGAGCCGAGAGTGCGGAGGGTGTGGAGGACGGTGTGGACGGAGAGGGGAGCAACTTCAATGGGGATTGAGGGCCACTTTGTTAGGAGGCGGGATTGGTCTTTACGGTAATCTAGTGGTGCTGGTTAGCTCAGATTCCTATTATAGGAATTGAGGAAGCAATCATATACCTGCTACGCAAACAAACCTCTTCGCTCTCTCCGCAACCAATTTCTCTTGGAATAAGCATGCTCCGCCACCCTTTATGCAGTTCAATTCCTCATCCACCTCGTCTGCGCCATCAAATGCGATATCTAGCATTTGATTCTCGGGCAAGCTGTCAAAGGCAATAGGCGTGAGTCCTGCTCTTACAATCACTTGTCTTGACTGGTAACCGGTTGGAACAAAACGGATATGGGGGTTTGTGGAGCGCTCCTTGATGGCGTCGACGACGTAGATAATGGTGGTACCGGAGCCAATGCCGACGTAGGTTGCGGAGGGGTCGAAGTGGTCTTCAACGGCCTTGGTAGCAGCGCTACGCTTTGCGGATTCAATTACCATGTCCGTCATTTTGGGCTGTTTATTCTCTTCCGCCAGTATACGAGATGAGGAGATGGAGCGCGAGTGTTCTAATGCTGCGAAAAGGTTGGGGCGGCTTGGAGGGGTAGTTAATTGAAAATGTAGGGATGCAGAACGATGACTGATGCGCCGAACTCGCTGAGCTATATTACTAAGCGGCAGCAGCGGAGTGGGATGCGATGAAAGATTTGAGAGGAGTGGGGGAGAGGGGCAGAATTTATGAATCCGCATTGAGGCGGGACTGGAGAGAATGGCGTTACAGATACGGGAGAACGAGGCAGCGGAAGCATTTTACCTAGTGCGTCAGAGAATCATTGGCCAAAGAGCAGCATTCGATGTTGGCCAGGCTGCAGAGGCGTGGCATGACCATTATTGCCAATGGCTGCGAGAGGGGGAGTTTCAATTCGATGATAGATAATCCAATGCCTCTCAGAGGTCTGCCTTGTGGGGTTAGTTGAATGACCTCATCAATATTCTTTCTAAAACAATGCTCCTTCTTCGCTCCGCCTACGCTCGGATACAAAAACTCCACCACCGCCCCGCCATCATCCTTTTCCTTCTTCTCAGCGACTCCTGTCGGCAATGTCAGACAGCGGCAAATCGCGCTCCTCATCTTCCTGTTAGTTCCTCCTCATCATGAGCAAATCCAATTCAATGCTTCAACTCCAATCCGAGCTCTAAGCGCAATGCATTATTACAATGGCTAATTCTCACCTTCTTCCGGCCCCATAGTTCACTTTCTCGTAGGCCTAGCCTCAGGTGTCTTCTCCGCCGTTCTTCTCCAGCCCGCCGACCTCCTCAAAACCCGCGTGCAGCAAGCCCACTCCAACACTCTCCTCGATACAATCCGCAGTATAGCCTCCGGACCCTCTCCTATCAAGCACTTCTGGCGAGGCACCGTTCCCTCCGCCCTCCGCACTGGCTGCGGCTCCGCAATCTATTTTTCCTCCCTCAATGCGTTACGGCAGCGGGTAGCTCTGGCAAGTTTGATTGCTACAACCGCGGCCAAGAATGAAGGACCACCGAGCTCGAGCACGCTCCCGAAGCTCGGAAATGTAGGGAATCTGTTTACGGGGGCGATAGCGCGGACATGGGCGGGCTTCATAATGATGCCCATAACCGTGATCAAAGTGCGCTATGAATCGAACCTATACTCATATAGATCCATGTTCCAGGCCTCTAGAGATATTGTTAAGACGGAAGGCTTCCGCGGATTCTTCTCTGGGTTTGGCGCTACGGCTGTAAGGGATGCGCCGTATGCTGGCTTGTACGTTCTGTTCTATGAACAGAGCAAGAAGCGTCTGAGCAGATTTATTGCAAAATCTAAGCCTGATGGCACTCATCTATCCTCCTCTACTTCTGTGGGCATTAATTTCGCCTCCGGCGTTGCAGCTGCGGGTTTAGGAACCACTGTAACAAATCCGTTTGACGCCATTAAGACGAGACTGCAGCTCATGCCAAGTAAATATAGGAATATGGTGCATGCGAGTAAGCTCATGCTTAAAGAGGATGGTATTCGAGCGCTGTTCGACGGACTAAGCATCAGGATTGCTAGGAAGGCGATGAGTAGTGCGTTAGCCTGGACAGTCTACGAGGAGCTAATCCGCCGAGCGGAGTTGCGGTAGTATTAGAGGATGCGAAGCGTGTTGTACGATAGGACAATGATGATGGACGAACTTGGCTCCTTTGTATAATATTGGTGTTGGAGGTCTTCAAATAACAGGTGCCAGGTGCACCTACTATGCCGGCAATGTATGTACTTTGATAAAGGTCGATTGATATTGAGATATACTCATTGAATATGAGAATGCTTGGGAAAAGCCTAGCTCTTACACCCCAGCACCAGTCACACCAGCTCCTGTTCTTTGATAAGGGACGAGGAATCAGGGATATCCTTCACGGCCTCTACCTTCCACCCTCCAACCCACCCGGCATCCCCGCTGACAACCTCTTCTCGTGAAAGGTACAGCTCATCCAACCAAGCAGGTACGAACGTCCCCGGTCCCTTAACCTCCGCTCTCTTCGCCGCTCGCTCAGCTGCAATCTCAAATAACACAATTCCCGCCACAGCCGCCTGAAGTTTATCTTCGGGATTCGCGGCCATGAACGCGGATAGTGTAGTTCCTAGTGTACACCCACTACCAGTTATCATACCGAGATACTGATGACCATTTGAGACGGCGTAGGTGCGTGTACCATCACTAAGGTAATCCGTAGCACCCGTCATGAGCACGACATTACGTTCGCGGAGGGCAATTTTCGATACCAGGTATGCTTTTTCATGGGGTGCGAGGATGCTGTCTCCACTATCGACGCCGCGTTGTTGAGTGGTGTCAGAGATTTTGAGCCCACTAGCTCTTGCTACCGAGATAATTTCCCGCTCATTACCTTTGATGAGATCGAAGTAGCCAGCAGAGAGCAGCGTTGAAAGAGCGGAACGACGGGCAGCTGTCGCGCCTGCGCCTACGGGATCCAGCACGATTGGTCCACCAACGGAGTTGTAAGCTTGGATGGCTTTGCGATAGTTGAGCAAGGCTTCTGGCGTTGCGGTACCCATATTGATGACCAAGCCGCCGCCTAGTTTTGCTAGATCAAGTGCTTCGTCTCCATTGGTGGACATGATGGGGCTGGCACCAATACAAAGAGCAACATTGGCAGCGATGTTTTGGACGACTAGGTTGGTCATGTTGTGGGATAAGGGTCCTGCTTTGGCGACTTTAGAGATAGAGGTGTGTATAGTACCTCGGAGAGCTTCTAGCGATGAATCGGTGGCCCAGTTGGAACTATCGACTGGAACTGATTGACGTGTGAAGGGCGGTGGACTTGAGACGAATTCTTTTAGCTGTTTTGCAGCATCATGTGGTCGTTCTGCCCCAACAATAGCGCTGACGATGGCGACTCCATCAAGCTTCTTCGACCTCTTTCCATTGCTTGGAGCGTGTGTTTGGAAGAGAACTCGCTGGGTATTAGATGCATTGATGCCACCAATACAGACGGTACCAACATTTTGGTGGTCAGGGTTTGGATGATTTGCTAGGTGCTGAAGGATTTGACGTACACCGTTGACACCGATAATAGATTTAGCGTTCTCCTTGCTACATTCACGTCAGCTCTAAGTTTCATTACATTCATGGTACGTGAAGTCTGAGTACGTGAGGGTGGCATAAACAGTCCCGATGCCTAGATAATCAGCTCCTTCGTCCACGGCCTTTTCGGCCTCTGCTATTGAAGTCACGGTGACGCCAACGATTTTGTCTGGCCCGAGAATTTTTCGAGCGGATGGAACATCTGATTCGGTTGTTAGAGGAATTGAAGAGCGGGATGATTAGCAACAATACCCATATCATCTTGACCGATATGGACGCCCTCGCATCCTACGGCTAAAGCAACATCGACACGATCATTGATGAGAAAGGGCACGCCTGCTTTCTGGCATATTTGATGAAGCTTTCTGCCCGTGTTGACCAGGACGCCCGTGTCACTGGTCTTGTCTCTGTACTGGATGATGGTGACCCCTAGCAAGGAGATTAGTCAAGGGGGAGAGCAAACAAACAAGATGGATGGTGGGGTGAGATGCTTGCCTCCCTTGACAGCCTGGTCGACTACGTCACAAAGATCACGGCCCTTAAGGATGGCAGGGGTGGAGTCGGTAACGAGGTAAAGAGAATAATCGACGTCGGGCTTCATTTTTGATTATTATTATTGTATTACGGGTTGGAATTGGGATCCAATTGTTTGAAGAAGTATTGTGGTATTATTCCATTAGCGGGGCCTAGCTAGACCCAGCTATCGATAAGCCTCGATGGAGATCCTGACGTGCTCGCTCATGGCGGGGCTCATTCGTCGAATGCCGGCCTTCCTCCAACATCTCCTGCATTTTCCACACCATAGGCATCCTCATAGGAGGGAATGATAACATCCCATGATGCACTTCCCCCTTGCAATTCATCGCCGTCTTCATCCGTCTTATGGCCCCACTTAAAGGCCAATACAGCTCCATCCCTCAGACCGGCTCCCTTGACACAGCACTTCACACTGTCCGAGCTTGCAACTTCTTCCCCTGCTCCTTCGGAAGGTTTTGATCGACGTGGTTTTCCTTTGCCGTCTACTCTCCCTTTGCCCTTAGGACCCTGCTCATCATCATCGTCGGAGTCGAGGATGCTGCCGGAAGTCTCCTCCCATTCACCAAGAATGAAACCTTTGCTAGGATCATTCACGTCAACAGGTTTTCCGAGAACAATTTCGGAGGGACTCGTAGGCAAGAGTTGATCACCGAGCGTGCCGTCTGGTTGGGTTTCTTTGAGAACATCGAGGAGTTTGGATTTGATGCTTGTGAAGGTTTGAAGAGGATTGACGTGGAGCAAGATTGTTGTTTGGTGATGTTTAAGGCGGAGAGTCCACGTTAAAGGCGAAGGCTGTGTCATGATGGTAGGTGACTGCAATGTCGAGGTGATGAGAATAACCCTGACCTAGCAGCAATAAGCTCGAGTTCGAGTGCTTAGGTTGCATGTCACCTTAAAGAATATCAGGACTCGCAATCAGATTCAGCTCTGGCAGGCACGTGATCCGGAAGATGGTTGATCCGGCGAGCTTGGCGTCTACTGCCTGTAGCTATCTTACAACGAAGCTCACAGCTGTATCATGATCTCTCTCCTCTATATTCAAGATCTATCTATAATGTTACACGGGCCCTATTACTGGAGCCAATCAACTTACCTCTGCCCACTAACTAGTAAGATTACGCTCCCCAGCTGTCGGCGAAGATCCTCCTTCTCAACATCATGGGTATCTTCAACCTCTCCCCATTGTCCTGTCTGCCATCGTACTTCCTGACTACATGCCTCTGCTGCTTCCTCGATCCCGAATCTTTTCCCTTGTCCAGACTTTTCCCGCAATTCAGAGAATGCCTCGCTCCATTCAACCACTAATCGCACACCAACCATCAGACTCTTGCTGGCCAGCACAGCCCGTTCTAATCCCGCAAGTTCATAAGCCGGCAGTCCCGAGAGCCAGCCGTGAATAACGTTCTTCGTCATCTCGGGTTGAGGAACAGGGAGAATGCTGTCTGGTTCCAAGATGGGCTTAATCTCTACTCCAGGCCAGATGTGTGTCGTAAGGTAAGCCACAATGGGTTGCGCAACCTCCTGCTGAAGCTGTCGTAACGTGGCGGAACCTGCTGGCGGTGGTGCGTCATGGATATTCGTCTCGGGCGCCCAGCAAAGTAATGTGTCCGTGCTTAGATAACCTAGGAGCATCTTGATGATACTCTCTCGTACATGTGTCTTACCTTCAGCTTCGGCTGTCTCAATGTCCACTGCTCGTGCCGAAAGCGAGGTCATGGGGATATAATGTGTTTTAAGAGCTTGCTGCGCGCTAACTAGGAGATCCCATTCAATTGCAATAGCCGTGGCTAGTTGTTGTTTGCTCGTTGGGATAGTGAGAATTTGTTTAGTTGGCGTTCGGACCGGTCTGCTATCGAGAAAGACTTGAAGGCCATCTGGGGTTTCCTTGACGGAGACATCTTTCCAGAATCGCTTTTGTAGGACCGTCTTTGGCTTTGAGGGTGTAGATTTCAGGTCTTGCGCCTGTCGTAGCAGATCGACTTGCTTTCTTTTGCGAGCTACCCTATCTAAAGCATCGGAGGCGGATGGAGTAGGCGGTTCGGGGGGAGGGCCGGGGGCTGTAGGGTGCGGCAGAGGTTGCGCTGGCCTGGATGCCGAATTGTGTATACATTGGACGGTCGGGAGCAAAGACCGAGATGGAGTTATCGTGCGACGAGCAGAGAGGTGTAATAGATGGCGGGCAGGTCGCAGTACCTCCATGGTGGGCGTATCAGCAGGATGATGGATGAGAGTGGTGGTGGTGTTGATGGAAAGCTAACCAAACTCAAAGCCTTAGGCATTCCCGTCGCAAGAAAATTCCCCGCAGCTTACTAATAAAGTAGAAGTTACTCTGACTAATCGGCGTGCTGCAGCTTCCGCACTTGTTTTCCGGGGAGCTTTGGCTTCACTCAAACCAAGCCATCAAACCATTAACGATCCTACACAGAGCTGCACAATTCATCTTTCGTTCAGCAATGGACCCAATTTCGAGCACCCAACCACCCTCCGCGCAGGACCTGCCTGCGCCTTCTCAATTGAACTCCCAGCAACCTTCCCTCCATCGTCTCGGCATGAAATTCGATCAACGTTTCCTCCTTACTAGTTCTACGGGCTTCGCATGCGGACTTGTTCTTGGATCATCGCATGCTGGACATATGGCAGGGCTCCGTTTTCGTGCAGAAAATGCCCACCGGCTTCCGCATACGCCTACCGGCTGGTACCTATATCATAAGTCAAAGAACTATTACCGCATGCGCGCTGGCCTTAAAGAAGGGCTAACTAAGGGGTTCACATTGGCTGCTTGGGTGGGCGTGTTCTTAGTGATAGAAGAGAGTATGGATATCTTCCAGGGGACTTGGAGGGCAGGTAGAACAGTAGATCAAATGCAGGGAGTGGACAAGCTTAACATAGACGAAATGCATAGGGGAGTTGAAAAGAGCAGGGATTTTCTAAGCACAACTTGTGCTGGAGTAGGAACAAGCGGGTTATGGAGTCTAGTGAGTAAGTATGAAGGTGTGTTGTTTTTCGAGGAGAGATGCTGATAGACTTTGACCTAAAGACCGATTTCCCATTCTGACTGCGGCGCGCACGGTCAAGGTGGGCTTGCTGGTTGGTCTTGGATATGGCATAGCGCAGGATGCCCTCCGAGCGTGGGGTGACCGTCTCCAGCTGCATCCCGGTCACGTCCCGGTCACTTCCCCGTCACCCCATCGCTAACCCCGTGCGTGCCCCGCCATCGGACGAGCCAGCTCAGAGCTGTCACCTGTCTGGCTGTCGAGCTCTCGACGTCGTAAACAACGATGCAGTATAAAAGCAACGCCCAGCTCCCCCTCAATTGGCTTCTTTCATCATCATCACCATCATCATCACTACCACTACCACTACCACCACCACCGTCGTCATCATTACCACCACAACCACCACCACCTCTTTAAACCGACCATCACTACCTTTCCATTGACCATCCCTCCTCAACTTCAAACCAATTGATTCAAGATGAGCACCCAGCTTCAAATCCTCCTCCTCCCCAAGCCATTGCCCGCTTCCGAGCACCCAATTGGCGAGCTCATCTCCGCCTCTAAGCCCGCCACCACCTTCCGACCTTCCGCTCTCTCAGACAAAGACTACGATGATACACACGCAACATCATGGTACAAGACGGTCGTCACCATCGACGCGGCCACCCACTCCTTCATTGCCAGTCTCGGTGCCGCCCACTTGATCCAACGTCCTACCGAGGGCGTCGACGTCGGCATGATCGAAGCCGAGCGAGTTGTCACCAGAACTCTCAAAGACTCCAAGGCAGCCCTTGCCAAAGTGGCTAGCACCGATGCCGGCAAGGCTTGGCTTGAGGAGCAGCTTCAAAAGGGCATTGATGTCGTCTTTGTTAGTGCCGTTCGCGAGGCCAAGAACGCCTCATACCGCCGGGCTGAAATTGAAGAGTCTGGTTTGGAGGATATGGTTGAGGTTGAACGTGTCATTAGCCATGAGGATGGTGAAGAAGGCGCCGTGCTGGTGAAGAGAAGGGACAGTGGACTCGCTGTGGAAACCGGATCGAACAAAGATGTTCTAGGATTGGAGCTACGGCGCGTTGTCAAGGTTGAGGGCAGGCTCGAGCTGGGGGAAGCTTTGGAGCGTAAGGAGTTATTGGCGTTCTGGCAGTAAATAGCCACCTTTGAGTGAGCTTACGGAGGTTACGGAGGTTATGGCGCTGGAAATCCGGCGTTTTGGGATTGTTATCATGCTGCTCCATCTACATATAAATCTGGCCGTGTGGGCCCTGTAAATCAATCATGTCTATAGTTCAAATATGTCCTTTTCACAATCCTTATTCGAAACTACTACGGATGAAACACCGAAAAAACAGCCTTATTCGCCTTACTTCGTACCTCCACTGCATTGCTCCAGTGAAAGAAATGCTCAATCCTAAATCAATGAGTATGTCAAGATATGATAACTTGACCTTTCTCCACTAGCTATTCATGCAAGCCGAGTTGAAGAGTGGGGTAAGAATTGAGACATGGTTGCGAAGTTAAATGGAAGAATATTGATGACGGAGCCTCCTCGAATGATTATTTATTTATAGGTGGGGCCTGAACAACCCCTCCACTTCCCTAAACCTTTCCCTTCCATTGACCGAACAGTCACAACCCCCTACTATGTTCACCGGTATCGTCGAGATATTAGGCAGTAAGACATTCTTCCCATCTCAAACTTACTGCCGTCTGGCTAAGCTGACGAAAGCTAGCTGTCGCCGCCCTCGAGGAGCTTGATCAATCCTCAAGCGGAGGTGGTGGTACATCCTTGACCATTTCCGAAGCCCAAGAGATTCTCGGAGATGCGCATTTAGGTGATAGTATTAGTGTCAATGGTGCATATCCAACTACCTCTCCGCTTTTATATAAAGTACGAAAGTTGATTTTTTTTTTCTAATAGGAACATGTCTCACAATCACTGAATTCGATAAATCCACTTTTAAGGTCGGAGTCGCGCCCGAAACCCTCCGTCGAACGAACCTAGGTTCCTTGAAGAAAGGATCTAAAGTCAACCTCGAGCGTGCGGTGTCTGCTCAAACTCGTATGGGAGGCCATTTTGTTCAAGGACATGTCGATACCGTTGCAACCATTCTTTCTGTCACTCCTGACGGAAATGCCCTTACATTCCGCTTTCGGCCGCGCGATCCCTCGGTTTTGAGGTATATTGTGGAGAAAGGTTATGTCACCTTAGATGGTGCAAGTTTGACTGTGACGAAAGTTGAAGATGGACCTGAAGGATTCTGGGAGGTTATGCTGATTGCATACACTCAAGAAAGAGTAGTGACAGCAAGTAAGAAGCCAGGCGAAGAGGTAAATGTGGAGGTAGATATGGTTGGTAAATACGTCGAAAAGAGCGTAGCGGGCTACTTTGAGGGCAAATCCGGCGGGGAGTTTGCAATTCTGGAGAAGATGGTCTCCAGGATTGTAGAAGCAAGACTTGGCGGAGAACGATGAACATCGTATTCAGTGTAGTCTTGGTCATCAATAAAAATCTTAGTATCCTAGTTTTTATCTCTATTTATGCATACGCTTATAATAACGCGTCGCTATAAGCCGTGATACACAGATACCTCTTTCACCGAATCCGCGGGATTCCGCCACTCATCAATATATATACCATGGTCGGTTGGGAGATTAGACATTGAGAATATAAAGAGCCATTTGGCGCTTTGACTGGCAAGGAAATGCGATGGAGAGGGAGCGAGGATTAGACAGATAGAGGGTTGCGGGGAAAGGGATTCTTGATATATCAGTTTGTAGGTCGATACATGGCATCCAACCTGACAATATCTAACTCAGCTCGCAACCGTTGGTTTTCGTTGTTCTTCTCCTCAAGCTCCCTACGCAATATGTCGAGTTGCGCTCTTAATGATTCCTTTTCATCCATGTGGTTATGCTGTTGACTGACATTTTGTAATGCGTCATTACATTGCGCGACCAGTAATGGATCAATCTCCGGAAATCGGGTTGTCGGCGGCTGTTCTATTATTTGTGTGTCGTTCTCATCGTCTTCGACATCGTCATTAAGCCCTTCCCCAATCTCTTGCCCTGCCTGCTTTCTTGCACGTTTGATTTGCGCCCGGATGTTATAGACATCGCGCTTAAAGATACGAATGCCGGGTAATCTTTCTTGAAGGACCTTGACGGTTCTGCCAACGCCACGATCACGGCCTTGTCCTGGACCCGACTTTTTCAACATTTCTTGCTCCACGATCCGCCAGACCAAACCCCCGCTTTCAAGGCTATGAGAGGGTGTTTGAGATTGTGGAGGTTCTAGGTCGTGTTGCGCTTCGAAGTCTCCACTGACAATTGGAATATTGCCTGTTGATTCCAGTTGTGCCTGCAATTGTGGTCCATTGCCTGGTTGGAAGCTATCTTCCATTGCTTTGCCCTCCTGCTTGAGCCGCTCCTTCTCCTCGCGAGCAGTGACACCACCAATGCCAATTCGTCCTCCTTGCACACCCCATGTCCGCTTCCTTTGCACAGCCCAGCCTTCAACAGCCCTGCCTTCATGGTTATGCGCAGGCTCCCCAACTCGAAGGACCCAACTTCCGTCTTCCTGTCGCTTTCCTTCAACCCACATCTTGCATCCCGTCTTACTAGACTGCCTATTTTTCCGCACCCTCGTCTCCGGTGTCAATTTGTGTGTATTCTTAGGCATACCATAGCAGACACATGCGAGCTTGATGCGAGACCGATTTTTGGCCGTGGTATTAATAGATAATGCATAACCATGCGCCGCTGCAAACTCTTGAACGTATGCATGCAAAGCTGTGAAGGACGGGTGGGTGGATGGCAGCGGAGGAAGCATGTCGAATTTACCAGGAGCGGAGGGTTCGATTGGAGGGGGTGGAGGGGGTAAGTCAGGTCGGTGAATGATGCGTGGCGGGGACAAGGTCGGTGCGGTATCATGATAGAAGGAAGGGTGTGTTGCAACTACGGGGTGCAATAGTTCAGAAGTAAGGTCTGGGTCGAGGTTGGGGTCATCATGATACTGAGGGTATGCAGCATTGGGCGAGAGTGAAGTCGGCGAGGGTGCGGCATGGTGGTCGTGATGATGGTCGTGATGGTGGTCGTGAAGATCTGCTGGATGGAGGGATTCTCTGGTGTTGGAGGTGGAGGAGGTGGTGGCGGCGGTGGTGGTGGTGGGAAGGCGGCTGGAGGTGACTTGGGCGAGCTCGGTGTGGATACTGGAGCTCATGGCGGAGGGACTACAGGACGGCAAGGGAGGCAGATAGGGAGCAGCAGAGCAGGTTGCTGTCGCTCAGCCGTTTTGTGTTTTGGAGTGAGAGGGCCGAAACGACGTGCGAGGGTCGGCCTTGGCACTGTCGTCATGTTACAGACACTTCACGTTCTTCTTCCTCAACAATTACAAAGCTTTCTCCCATCCGACCCCACCATCCTTCCAAAACTCCAACGTATAGACCCGGATCGCAATGGCCACTCTTCAGGAGGTCGCCTCCCAATCCGCCTTCGAGCAAGGCATCTCCTCACTACCGCCCTCGACTCTTGTTGTCATCTACTTCCATGCTCCGTGGGCGGCACCATGCAAGCAAATGTCCACCGTCCTCGCAACCCTAGCCTCCACATATCCTGCCTCCGCCCCGCTGGTCTTCCTGTCTATCAACGCCGAAGAACTAGCTGACATTTCCGAGCAATATGACGTGACTGCGGTCCCCTACATCATTCTCCAGAGAGACGGCAGGACATTAGATACCGTTTCCGGGTCCGATGCGTCAAAGGTGCGAGCGGCGGTAGAGAAACACGCTGGCGCCCCAGTTGGCGATCCAAGCAAACTCGGCATCCCACCTCCACAGGCAGTCACCAAGCCAGCGCAAGAGCCGGCGCCAGCTAACGGTGCTACCAATGGTGCTACAGGTGGCGCAAAGGATCTTTCCGCCTATGCGCCCTCCTCCACAGATCCGAAGACCGCCCCGGAATACACTGCCACAAATAAAGAAGAGCTGTTCAAGAGGTTGGGTGAGCTGGTTAAGGCCGCGCCAGTAATGCTGTTCATGAAGGGAACCCCAAGTGCCCCTCAGTGTGGCTTCAGTCGTCAAACCGTCAGCATCCTAAGGGACAAGAAGATTAGATATGGCTTCTTCAACATCCTTGCTGATGACGAGGTAAGGCAAGGACTAAAGGAGTTCGCGGATTGGCCAACCTTCCCGCAGTTATGGGTTGGGGGAGAGTTAGTTGGTGGATTAGATATTGTAAGTGTTACTGCGTATAAGAGAATGTTTTAACTAATATTTATTATAGGTCAAGGAGGAATTTGAGAATGATCCCAACTTCTTGAACGAATATGTTGTCAAGCAAGCTGACTCTGCATATTGAGTAATGGTGGTAGGCGGATATTTTGGTTATCACGCCACTGGATGAAATTTAGTTTAGCTAAGGTTGCTGGCGGGTTATGCGATAATTTATTGTTGACGCTGCGGGCTTGGGATACGACTGGGGGACACAGATCCCACGATTAATGAAGTTAAGAAAATAACCACTATGTGGAAATACCCCGTCACGAAACAACATATCAAATTCCTAGAAGTTGACTGGGAGTAAAAAAATGGTGGATGGATTGCAGTCTTACATCCAATAGAAAAAGAACTAGGATGTGGAGATGCCGGAATCGGAGCCATGCTAAAAGCACGATTGGGCCTTCATGCTCGAACAGAGACCTCAAAAGTTACAGGGCTTCTGATGCCTCCATGAATTTCTACATAGCGGTTTCGCATGCTGTTATATGTGTAACCATGGATAGTTTGATTCTATCCTCTTTATTATAAATATACCCATCAATCATGAATACAAAAACAAGGATAAACCATCCCATCTAGCTTTCCACCGAAAACCACCTGATCTCCAGAGATGCCCAGGTGCTCTCTTGTTCATCTAACCATTTACCCCTCTATAAACAATGCCTCTAGAAATAACCGGGGAACAACCACCCCAACTTCTTCTCTACCTCAGGATTCCTCCCCTCCTTATGCGTAATGCCCCCAGCAAACTTAGTCTGCCCTTCCAAATGCTTCGCCTTAACCAAGGCCTCATGCTCCTCCTTGCTCAGCTCATCTAATACAGCACCAACAAAGCGTCTGGCATTCTCCGCATTGGCCTTCATATGCGCCATCACCATTTCTACATTCACACTCTCCTCACTCTCCCTCCAGCAATCGTAATCAGTCGCCATACAAATCATCTGATACCCAATCTCCGCTTCCCGTGCCAGTTTCGCCTCAGGTAATGCGGACATGTTTATGACGCTTCCACCCCAGGATCTATAAAGCTTGCTCTCCGCTCGAGTTGAGAATTGCGGTCCCTCCATACAAATCAACAAGCCTCGATCATGTAATGTGACGCCCTCTCCCTCGAGGCTATGTCCGCATTGCCTGACTACTTTCGCCAAACCTTCATCGAAGGGATCCGCAAAGCCGACATGCCCTACCATTCCACCCTCAAAAAAGGTGAAGGCTCGGATGCCCTTGGTACGATCGATGACTTGATCTGGAACGACGAAATCCCGGGGTCGAATCTCCTCTTGTAAACTGCCTACGGCACTGAAGGCGATTATGGTTCGCACGCCTAGAGCGCGTAATGCAGCGATGTTGGCACGGTTAGGGATTTCATGGGGGGCTAGTTCGTGGTGCAGTCCATGGCGGGAGAGGAAAGCAATGGGGATCGGGGCGCCGGTTGTTGGGGAGGGGTGATGAAGGATTGAGATAGGGGAGGAGGGTTGGCCCCAGGGGGTGCTGGGCGTGAGGGTTGCGGCGAGGGTGAAGTGGGGGAGGGTTTGGAGACCGGTTCCGCCTATAACGGCGATATGGACTGGGTCTGCGAAGGCAAGAAAGGTCAGTTGGTGTCATAGGGGAATTGCGCGCTAGATAACACCAACCTGAGTATGTGTTTGGAACGTTTGATGCCATTTTGAAGTGTGAGTAAGCGAGTGGTTGTTGGTAAGGAAAAGGGGAGTTTGACGGTGGTGGTTGTATTTTTTTTTTAGAGAGGGGCATGGTGGGGTAAGCCGGCAGGGCGGGCAATAAATATCGTAAATAAATTCAGGGCAGGGAGCCGCCGGGCAGAAAATTCGCTTGGCCGGACCGACGATCAAATCCCCGTCACCCCAGACCGTCGTCCCAAGCCATCACTAACTTTGTGCTATGACGGCACGGATGCTCTAAACATACATCTCTCTCTCTCATACACACACTCTCTGGGCTACCACACACACATACTGCTCGCTACCTCCCTCGCTCCCTCCTTCCCCCCCTCCTCCTTCCCTCTCGTTCGGCTTCCACACAGTACGCGTTCCCTCGCCCGGGTAGCTAGTCTGTCTGTCAACGTCCTGAAAAATTCCCGGCCACCTACAACTACTTCGATATAGTCGGCCACGGTTACCACGAAACCGCCTCTATCACTTCTCTATGGGGTCGCGATCGAACACTCCCTCCCTTCCGACCCATCATGCTCTTCCTGCGCGCCCGCCACCGTCTTCTCGTTCTGCGCGCCCTCCGGCCGTCTCTGCCGCACCTAGACAGCCGATGAACATGAATACCAGTCAGGCTGTAGGACCTGCTGGTGGATATTACTCAACCGCATACCCACAACAACCGCAACAACAATCCGCATACTATCAGCCTCAACAACAATCCTCGAATTATCAGCAGCCAACTGCAAGCATGTACTCAAACACCGCCCAGCCTCAAATCGTAAACCCTTTCGCGGCTCCTACCCAAGGCGGTTACGGCGGCGGAAGAGACGCCTACGACCCCGAGTTGGAGGCCCAAATTGCGCAGTGGCAGAGTGCCTATGCCAGTAAAGAAGATAGCAATATTGTTAAGAAGGGAACTTTAGCAAACGCGAACTATACTCCCTTGGGTGCGCGTGGACCAGCTGACACAAATTCCCCTGCTGCGAGTGAGAATAAGGCGTCTGTCGGCGTTAATGGCACCAAAAAGCAAACTGTTGTTCGACAAGGAGGAGGAAAATCATGGCAAGATGACTCCCTTCTTGAATGGAATCCTGCGCATCCTCGCCTGTTCATCGGCAACTTAGCTGGAGAAGTCACGGACGAGTCTCTCTTCAAAGCTTTCTCCAAGTATACCTCGCTTGTAAAGGCGCACGTTGTTAGAGAGAAGCGCACGACTAAGAGCAAAGGATATGGATTCGTCAGCTTCTCTAACACAGACGACTTCTTCAACGCTGCTAAAGAGATGAACGGCAAGTACATTGGCAGTCACCCTGTCCAAATCAAACGAGCAACTACAGAAATCACCCCGACCGCCCCGCCGGATAGGAAGAAGAACGGAAAGAAAGGTGGTGCAGGTGCAGGGAACTTCAAGGGAGCCAGCGTCCAAAAGCCACAACCAGCAAAGAAGGACAAATTTGGCTTGAAGATGCTTGGCTGAGTGGCATATGCATCACGGTTTACCTCAGTGGGTAAATTGCCTAGGTACATGCATTAGTTTGTACGAGTAGTAGAGGCGGGCATATGGTAGGATTTAAAGCCATGGTATCATTAAATATCTAAACTAATTTTTCGTCTTTGCTAGGATATTGCATTGTTCATTCCAACAGGAAGATATTCTCACAATGCATCGTATCTTCCCAACTATGGGTATTTAGGCCCAAGGGCATACCTCTTATGTCTGGCACCAATACATTTTCTAAACAATCATTGATCCATTCCATACCCTTGTGACTTATTCATGTCTCGAATTTTTTTAAAATCTCTACAGAGCTGCCTTTCAAAAGTATCTGGACACCCCTTCTAAATCACCGCCCAGCCAACAGGGTCAATATTCCTTACCTTAAGGAGGTATGCTTTCCTTTAGGATATTTAGCAAATATTATTTCTTTTATAAATAGCTTTAAGCGCCTCCTACCTCCTAATACCGAGGGCCTTACCCCCCATTAGTTTATAGGCATTATTGAAGGAGGCCCGGAGCAGCTCTGTACTTACCTCATTAACCAAGGCTAAAATGCGTTCCCCAGCAACTCGCCTCTCTGGGATACTCCCCCCTACCTCCTTCCCAAAACCACATCCACCAAGCCACGCACGTAACTTCATCTGCCACCGCGTCTGATTAGACATTAACCTCCTCACATGAATCCTCTCACAACATCCACCCCCAACCTATCATTAGATCTATATCTTCCTCCGACTAAACGCCCAGTAAGCCTTCCACGGCAATCTCCAGTCTGTAGTTCTTAGCCCCGGCGCAAAGATATCAAAATCTACTTTCTGCAAATGGTCCAACCATAATTGCGTTGCAACGGCAGGTATCAGTACACCGAATGCCCTCTCCACATCCGCGAGCTGTGTATCGGACCCAGCATTCAATTGTTGCGGACTATATGCATGTTCCTCATCATGTTGATGCTCGAAATCATGCCCCAATTGTCCTTCAGAGCGGAGATTCGAAAGCATTTCCCGAGCAGTAATCAAGTGGTCATTTGCACGTGTGGCGACTGTGAAAACGGCATCCCGGAGACCGGGGGCGTCGGAACCCTGGCGAAAGACGTCTTCTTCCCGGACATTAGATTCGGCCATAACATCCAGAGGGAGGAGGACGGCACCCTGACGGGTTGCGCCCGCCGTTGAGCCTAGAGCTCCGTTGCTGGTGCCGAGAGGTTGCGGAGAAGGAAATGCGACGAGGGGGAGGCCGCGGAGAACGGCGGCGAGGCCGGTGGCTTTGCCGATGTGGGATGCGAGGTGGTCCGCAGTAACTGACGCAAGTGGTAACGCTGAAAGGGTGAGATATAATAAGGTTGAATATATGTTTTCTGCATAGCTCTCTAGAGCCGCCATATTTGCGTATGGTGGGTTGGTAAGGTATTGTTCTCTTGTGTTGATGATTCGTAGAAACCAGCTCTTGCTTAACCGTGACTTTCCTTTGGAACGGCGATGAAGATCTTCAGCGGCTTTTGCAAGGAGGATTACGACAGGTTCTTTTAGTGGTGTCCCTGCCAATGCTTTTGTTACTGCATCCCGCCAGAATTGCATGCGCATCATTCCAATTGTTGGCGTGCTTGTCGTATCAGCAATTCGTGCAACATCGATGTTGAAGGCGCGGATTGCAAGGTATGCATCGCGTGCGGCAGGGGGTATGAAGGTTTGGAGGGTGAATGATGGGGAGTCGTATTTGCTGCAGGCCTGTAAGCTTTCTCTTGGAGCAGTAATGGGTAAAGGATACCTACCGAATTAGATTAGAGCATATTGCTCGCGCTGATTCTATCTCAGCTTCTGCTTCGGGGGAAGTAGAATACCAGCGGTGTCGGCAGCTGCATCGTGATGATAGTCTTTGCCAGCTGCGTGGAGTAGTGAGCCTGAGGGTATTCATTGATTGGAAATAATTGAACGAGGAAAAGAGCAATAGATAGTTAGTGGCACCCGGTAAATGTCAACCCCTGGCTGGTCTGGGAAAACATAATTCCCCGCAACCCCGCCACGCCCGCCATCTACGTAATGTATGTAAGTCATTCAAATCCTACCTGTTGACCTAAGCCTTCGTTAATGGTGCCCATGTCGTGGGTCTTCGAACACAACAGATATTTATAAAGAAGGACTTCATAATTGAGCACTACCAGTACAGCTGATGCTTCATCCGATAGGGTAATTGGATCAGAGATGCGGAGAGTGAATATTAATGATCCATGGTTCATGGTTCATGGTAGGAAGAGGAAGTCTAACTTACATAAACCTCTTGTCATTAGTCATTGAAACCAGGTCACGATGGGCTAGGGGATCATGTTCATAAGACACTTCTTGCCCTCCAGAAGAATTATCACAGATTTGCTACTAATTATGAAGTAGATATCCCATCTATAGAAGAGCAGACTGAGGGTCCATTTAACCGTGATTTCTACACAGATAAGGAGGATGAGTTTGGTAATGCTAGTGAGATATCTTTTGAGTCAGATCAGGCTTGTATCCTTTCAATATCTGAATGTAGTATCGAGATGATAATATTATTTATCGAGTCCCCTTGCTTTAACAAATTTAGCAATCTGATCCTTACATGTCTTGTCAGTATAAGACTCCCAAATTTCATAAAGTGAGATAAGCTCCTGCGTGCAATCTATCACAGCTTCTATGTCCACCCTGCTTTCGGCTAGGAAGTTAACTAGTTTCTGCACTCGATTCTGAGCGCCTTGAGCGGCCGTATTCCGCGCGTTGCCTAAAGTCTGCAACGCATTAGCAACACCTGTAGCATGCACTTGCAGTCCGCCTTGTGGAGGCTTGAGCACGACGGCAAGAAACATGGCTGTTATTGCGATGACATGCGGCGCAAAGAGCAGTGGGCAGTCCGTCAAGTAGTGGTCGTTGATGATATTCCATGCCAAGGCATTTTCTTCCTGGGTGAGTTGAAACTGGCCCTGTAGCTCTGTTAAGCTACGGTACGGGTGGTGGACGATAAGCTGTGAATTCATTTCTGATATTAGTGTAAACTCGCATTCGCCAATCTTGGAAATGTCATTGAAGGATGTATCTGCAGTCATTGTGTTAGCTAAGTTCGGAGGAGATGCGATTCCTACATGTTTACCCCAACAATGGCGTGCCTCTGCTAATATCATTCGGATGTGTTGAGGGCATTCTTCCATCTTGCAGGCGAGGTACAAAGCAGTTGCTAGGATAAGTGCTGGGTTGGTTCGTCGAATTTCTACTTTGGTGTAGAATCGCCGTATATACACCTGGGCTGTCGCCAAAGCCTGCTGTCGGACCGCGAGCGGCCTTGCCATCTTGCCGAGTTCTATTTATCATCAGGTTTCTTGAGCTGTTTAGACGACTAGCCTTCTTACGATGATTGAAATAGATGCTTAGAAGACGTCTGTCCGGTAGTGGATACGTGTTGACCAGATTCCGATCAGCCTCTTCAAGCTTCTTGCGTTCGAGAGCAAGCTGTTGTTTGGTGAATGTCCAGAACTTTCGTTGCGTAGATTCCCAGTAGCTGGCGGCCATGTTGAAAGCAGAGGAAGATGGTAAGGAGATATTAACTTGAGTTGACTGTTCGGGAGGGAGTTGGTTGGAATGAGCGAACACCTGTTCGCCACAGTAGTTGGGGTAGGGTGCTAGGTACCACAGCTGCGCGTACGAAGTACTCCGTATCCCATGCATATGCACATGCTACGAAGATAAAAGACGATAAGATAAGATAGGGCAAACGCCAAGATTTCGTCCACGAAAATCTCAAAGCTCCAACCAACCACACCTTTTGCTCTCACACTTCCACAGCTCATCCCATCTAAGCACCCCATTACCTTTACGACCATGGCAAAACGGAGAGTCAAGAAGCGCACGCATCCTGGTGCCAATCTGCACGGCTCCGCAAAACCAAAAGATGATTCTCCCAAAAGCATGGTCATTCGCATTGGAGCTGGCGAGGTCGGTCCAAGCATCACTCAGTTGGTAAAGGATGTGAGGCATGTCATGGAGCCTGGCACTGCAAGTCGTCTGAAAGTAAGATCACATCCCCTTGTAGTATACCGTATTGGATTCTAACAGTCTGCTTAGGAACGTAGGGCAAACAAACTCCGCGACTACACCACAATGGCTGGTCCTCTTGGCGTAACCCATCTACTCCTCTTCTCTCGTTCGGAGTCGGGCAACACGAATCTTCGACTCGCGCGTACACCAAGAGGCCCTACTCTTCATTTTCGCATCGAAAAATACTCTTTGTGCAAGGACGTATTAAAAGCAATGAAACATCCTCGAAGCGCAGGCCACGAGTACCACACCCCGCCCCTCCTGGTCATGAACAACTTCATTACCTCTGACGCCGATCGAGAAGCATTGGGAGATGTAGCGCCGCCGAAACATCTCGAACGACTAGTAACAGACGTGTTCCAAGGCTTGTTCCCACCCATCCAGCCACACACAACGCCGCTCCAGTCGATTCGAAGGGTTCTACTCCTGAACCGAGAGCCACCATCCAAAGATGACAATGGAACTATTACAATTAATTTCCGACATTACATTATTACCACCAAAGTCACTGGGTTACCCAAAGCTCTACGTAGACTTCGTGTGGCAGAAAAGCTCAACACCAGCAGAGAGAAGAAAGGCGGCGCTCTACCCAACCTCGGCAAGCTAGAAGATGTCGCAGATTACTTGTTAGATCCATCAGGAGCAGGCTACACATCAGCCTCAGATACCGAGGCCGAGACGGATGCCGAAGTCGAAGTTCTCAACCAAAAAGCGAGGAAGATCCTAAGCAAAAAGGAGAGAGAACGAGCACCTGAGCGAGAGGACGGTCGGAAAAGTATGTCTAAGGGTACCCGGGGAACTGTAGAAAAGCGAGCCGTAAAGCTGATTGAAATGGGCCCACGGATGAAACTTAGGCTTACCAAGGTGGAGGAAGACCTAGCTGGTGGAAAGGTCATGTGGCATGAGTTCATCAATAAAAGTAAAGAAGAAGTCAAAGAAATGGATGAAATATGGGATAAGAGGAAGGAGGAAAGGAAGAAAAAGGAGGAAAGGAAGAGGAGGGAGAAAACGGAGAAAATGGGGGGTGACGATGACGAGGATGACGAGGATGAAATGGAGGACGATGACGAGGAAATGGAGGACGAGGATGATGAAGAAATGGAGGATGAGGAGTAGAGCCGACAGCTGCGCATCTGAAAGGTTATAATCAAACAAAGCTACCCTTCAGAGCTGTATCAAGACACGATCAGGATACATTCCAACCCCCTGGATGTGAATGGAAAAGGCCATTCAAGACAAGAATGTCAGTGATGCTTGTTGGTACGAACGTACCCAAACAGTATCAGAGTGAGAGTTTGACTAGATGGGCCCATACGATCCGTGAATCGGAAGTTTGGTATATAGTACTAACGTAATAATTTCTGTCTTGGCACTATAGTATCGGTTTTACGGATAGATGAAGCTGTAGTTTTCTATGGGGTGTACCTGTATGCCCAAAGTCTGGATATTTTTTTAAAAAAAAACTAATCAACGTTCTGGCGCCTCCGGAGGTTCTCATCAAAAAACCTAGGAAGTGGTACCATAACCCCACCTCGACCTGTCACATTCCTCACACCTCAAACTTTGGCGTATACTTTGTCTTAGCCTTCTCAAACTCTTCCCTCTTCGCGTCCACATCAACCAAAAACCCATGTTTTGAGTCTGCTTTCCGCAACTGCTCCGTGAGCTCTTTGGTATCATTACCCTGGATAGTGTTTAGAACAATGAGATTTGCTAGCGCATCTGCCGACTCTGGGTTCAGGGCAATCGCTTGATCGAGGGCCGCTTGGGATTCTGGAAATCGGTGAAGGTGGAGCTCGGAGACGGCTTGGGAGATAAGGGAGTGAGTTGCTTGCGTTGCAGGTGCTTGAGCGAGCTCTTCAAAGACGTAGTAGGCAGATTGATATTTTTCGCCGCCCTGTGAGATGTATTAGTTAGCCCCTGGCCTAGGGGGAGAATGAGTTCATGGGGGACTTACTTCTCGCATTCCTACCCATGACTCTGCAAGATTGACTAGAAGACTATCTTGAGCCCATTTCCTTGCTCTCTGTGCTTCTTTGGCGGCGAGGTCTGCACGGTTCTGTTGAAGATGGATCTGAACTATCAAGGCGACTCTATTATCTCCTAGTCAGCACCCATACCTTATGGTCTGAAGTATTGGCAAGATACCAAGGTTCAGAGGGGGGAGCAAAGGTCAGGGATAAAAACTTACGCATCCAAGCTTCCCTGGTGTAATCCAAGCAATTGCAACGCCTCCTCTGCTTCTCCGGCCCTAGCAAGCACCGTGCCAACCAACAGCTGCACACCTAGCTTCTCCTGGCCATGCTGCTTCGCCAATTCCCTCGCTTCCTCCAAAACGTCCTTCCCTTGCTCGAATTCCGCCAATATCTTCACCGCGGCCAGGTCAGGCGTAGACTTGGCTTCGTCTTTGACTTCGGAAAGCACACCTGCAGAGTCACCCAGGGCAAGCCGGGCGCGGAGCTTAAGGAGACGGGCGGGGAGTTCGTTGGAGGAGCTGAAGGATGAGGTATCGAAATCGACTACGGACTGGTATTGACCGGCATGGAAGGCGTTGTGGATGTTTATTAATTCTGCGCATTTGCGTTAGTTTCGGGGCGAATTGAAATGATGAATTGGCAAGGAGAAAACTAGATACCTCCTTCAGCTGAATAGGGATCCATGGTGGCGGAGGTTATTAAGGTTGTCGATGTCTATGCATTGGTGCTGGCGCACCTCCGATTGATCGTGGCCTCTCCCCGGGCGGTGAAGGCTGGCAGTATGTTGCAGGTCTTGGCCGAAGAAAGGGGACAGGGGTGCAGGGGCACGGTGGTCCTGTTCTGTCCCGCTCCCGCCGCAGTCATGTTTACTTCCATCCCCCCATTCCCCACCACTTAGGACCAACCTTCAAGGCAATTCCTCACTTCACTCCACCAGACCATGCCCACGCACACGCAAATGCACCGCAGGCACAGCGCAAAGGTCTGCCATCGCGCTCGACTGCCCATTTATCTTCCTTCGATGCTAACTTGGTCGCAATAGGGCGAATGGATCCCTACCACGGGCCAGTGGCCGGTAGATCCTCAAGACGACGTTCCCGTCTCAGAAGACCGTATCTGGGTTGATGGATGCTTCGACTTCTCCCATCACGGTATTCCTGCCTTCTCTTCGGTTTTCCCCGACTAAACTAACAACCCGTGGACCTCAGGCCATGCCGGCGCAATGCTACAGGCCCGCCAGCTGGGTAAAGAGCTCCTTGTAGGAGTCCACTCTGACGAAGCAATCATGGAAAATAAAGGTCCCACCGTTATGAGATTAGACGAACGTATCATGGCTGTTGAAGCATGTCGATGGGCAACGAAAGCCATACCAAGAGCCCCTTATGTCACCTCCTTGCCCTGGATAACCCACTACGGCTGCCAATACGTCGTTCACGGTGATGACATTACAAGTGATAGTAATGGCGAGGACTGTTACCGGTTCGTAAAGGCAGCAGGTCGATTTAAAGTGGTCAAGCGCACCCCGGGAATCTCGACCACTGACTTGGTTGGTCGGATGCTGTTGTGCACCAAAACTCATTTTATCGGGTCACTAGAGAGGCAACTTGCTGGTGAAGAAGGGCCTGGAAACGAGGAGGAGCGCAAGAAGACGGGCGAAGCCATGAAACAACGAATTATTGACTATGCTACCGACGAATCAGGCCTGAAGCCTGGTTGTGACGTTTGGTATTGGCAGGCTACCCGACCGGCCAAGATCCGGCGAACAACGACCAGCGGTACTGTGGATGGACGACCAGGTCATGCCCGAAGGACTAGTTCATCCAATTCCCACAGTGCGGTCAAGGAGGAAAAGGGTACCTTCACACAGCTGGTTTTGGGTAAGGGAGTTAGGCCTGGGCAGGTAGTCATTTACGTCGATGGAGGCTGGGACCTGTTCTCCTCTGGCCATATTGAGTTCTTGCGTTTGGTAACTGAAACTGAGGAGGCTGCTGCACGCGAGCGAGGGTGGTTCACTGAAGAAGCTCAAAAAGAGCGTGTACAACAAACCGGAGAAGATTATGGCCCGGTCTTCTTAGTAGCAGGCATTCACGATGATGAGGTTATCAACCACTGGAAGGGCATCAACTACCCCATCATGAACATCTTTGAACGTGGGTTGTGCGTTTTGCAATGCAAGGTTCGTACGATTACTGCAACTTCCCCTCCATCTACTAATTGATATGCAGTACATTCATGCGACGATTTTTGGCACGCCATTTTCCCTCTCACGTGCTTTCCTTCACAACTTCCCATACGGTCAAGGTGGACCTCATGCTGTTTACCATGGCATCACCTCCTTTATGCCTTTAACCTTCGACCCTTATGCACCTGCCAAGAAACTCGGCATCTACCATGAAATTGCAAACCACGGATTCCAGAACGTGAATTCCGAAGAGATTGTCCAGAGAATCATGAAGGGCAGAGCATTATACGAGGAAAGACAGAGACTAAAGGGTGCCAAAGGCGTAGGAGAAGAAGCCGAACGCATGAGACAGGAACTGGAAGCACAAGCCGAGTTGGAGAAGCAGCGGAGAAGGAGAGAGGTTGAAGGACAGTTTGGCATCTGAGGAATAGATGAGGCCCTATATGTGATACCAAAGAAGATCCCGGTTTGACGACAATGTAATAAACCCGCTTAATATCTCCACTACCGATTCCTAGAATCACCAATATTCGGGGAAACCCCTATCCACGATATCCCTCCAAGCTCTCAAGCCTCCTTTAATATCCCCAATCCATCTCTGGCCCCCGGCATCCAGTCCCAGTTCTTTCATCTTATTCACCGTAAGCTGGGAATCATTGCCAAATCTACAAATCACGAAGATTGGTTTCTTCCCGGGCTGTGACCGGAGCTGATCTACCCATTGCCCTTGGATCTCTGGTGCCATCGGATTGCCAGAGGCGGTTGAGATGACTGAAAATGGTATGTTGATGCTACCCTCTAGATTGCATAGATCGAATTGCACCTTCTCTCGTACATCGACAAGAATGTGACTATCGTGGCTTGGTTCCGTGCCCAGAAAGGGATTGGTTCCATTTCGTATTTTGGCGTAGTTCTCCGCAGATATCCTTTCACTCGGGGAGAGGGCATTGATAGGATGAGTGACTCCACAAAACTGCACGTAGTCCATGGAACCAGAGAGTAGTGATTCGCGTGTAACAGTTGCGTTTGCAGAGCATGTTGCACATTTAGGTTTGCGGGATCGTAGCCTGATAGTTCGGAACATTGGGTTAGAGTAAGCGGAAAAAAGGAGAAGTGTAGGAGCATCCGCTGGTGTCGAGGCTCCAGTGTCGCCCGAAGTGGGCTTCTCGATTCCTTTGACAATTAGTTTAATGACTTCTACGGCTTGTAGGACCCCCATAACTCCGACTACAGGTCCTAGAATACCGCCGTCTCCACAGCTCACTATGCTCTCAGCTGGGGGTGGCTTAGGGAATACACATCTATAGCATGGTCCGCCTTGAGCATCTCCTGGTAGACGTGGTGGATTGTTCAGAATCATAAGCTGACCCTCAGTGCGTAGTGCGGATGCAGAGACTAACGGCTTCCCAAGGAGAACACATGTATCTGATATGAGATACCGAGTGGCCGGGTTATCGGTGCAGTCGATCACAAGGTCATAGGGCTGAATAAGATTAATAGCAGATTGAGGTGTTATCCGTTCATGATATGGGACCAGTCTAATATTTGGGTTTAAACTAGAAACAAAATGTCAGTCAATCCAGTGGATGTGAGAAGACAGGGTTCCTGGACTCTCCTCTCAATCTATTCAAAGTGGTATGAGATTTTTGACTAGACTTACGCACTCAAAGCAATGACTGCACTATCGACCTTGGTCATTCCGACCTTTGATGTGTTATGCAATATTTGTCTATGCAGATTCGATTCTTCTACTGTATCGCCATCCACCAGACCGAGGGTGCCGACGCCTGCGCCAGCGAGATATGCCGTGGCTGGACATCCTAAGCCACCCAATCCGACCACCAAGACTGATGATGTCTTAAGACGAAGCTGGCCTAGGAACATAATCAGGAAGAAACACACTAACATATTGGCAAACATCATATACCTTGCAGCCCGATCTCAGGCATAATAAGTTGCCGTCCATAACGCTTATATTCGTGATTTTCAAGCGGCCAAGTTTTCACTTTTTCTTTCGTCTCATCATCCGCTTTTAAGATCCCTAGGATCTCGGCTCGGTAGTCATCTGGGACGCCGTAGTTCATGTCGTGGGTTAGGTGCTCTATAGTGGTCAGTGAGTGGGTTTGGTGGCGTTCTGCTGCTGCCAGCTGTTGTCGCAGGTCCCGTAATTGAGCTTCACAGGTGGCTATTTGATAACGCAGCATTTCTACTGTGGTACTTGTGGGGGGTTCCATTTCCGTGGTGAATGGGTCCGACGATTTCTTTTATCAATCTGTGGTTGTGGTGGTGGTACTGATGACGATGATGTCCGCCGCTTTCATTACCTATGGGTGGCACGGTGGGTTTTTTGTGTGCCAAATCCGCAGCATGACATGTAATCCGTTATTTTTTGAATTACAGAATTACTTGAGTATCGTTTGCAAAAACTAACGTAAAAGTAATAGGCTCTGTGTAATAATTACAGCATTATACTAATACTATCCGCAGAATGGAGCGAAGCGAGGTTAGGGGTTTGGGGGCTTGCCCCCATACCTAGGCATGTGCATAGAATAACTCTCTTTTTCGTAGATACACCTTCGAACAACCTTGGAATGATGCGCGAAACATTCGGGAGAACCCTGGGAGGAAAAGCTTAACGGCTGTGCAGTGCAGTTATATCATAGATTAAGATTATAGATCAGCCCCGCTATCCTATACTGCGATAAGCAAAGCGGCCATCCGTTGTGGCCAATCACGGGAAAGCAGTGTGGTGATACCTTTGTACCTTTGTACGATGAAATCCGAGAAAACTTCAACATCATCCCTACCATCTACGCTCGCCATCCATGGCCGCTGAACCGGACAATTCCGCTTCAGCCTGCCCCGTCGACCACAAGACACGCGAGGCATGGCTGAAGCAAGCCAAAAGCGCACCCCATCCTCTCCCCTCTGCTCCTAAAAGCTGCGACTCCTCCAACATAGACCATCCAACTCCGCCGGAAGCTTCAGAATCCTCCCTCCTCTCTCGTCTCGGCACCGATCGAGCCATTTCATCCATACCCCGCGCACTCTCTACCGATCAAAATGTAGTAAAAAGGCCAGCGAACAACGAGCAGGAGAGCGGTGCGGATAAGCAGTCGGGAAACTGGATATACCCATCCGAGCAAATGTTCTTCAATGCTATGAAGAGGAAGAGCTATAATCCAGATGAAGCTGATATGAGAACAATTGTGCCCATTCATAACGCCGTAAATGAGCGGGCATGGAAGGAGATAAAAGAGTGGGAGAAAGGAAGGGGAACCGAGGCGTGAGTGTCAACCCATCCTGATATCAAGACTGAACATGCTGATCTGCAGCAGCTGCGGGGGCCCTAGGCTCGAATCATTCAGCGGATTGTCATCCGCCCTTACACCTCGAGCACGATTGAATGTCTTGCTAGGATATCAACCGCCATTCGACCGTCATGATTGGGTCGTCGACAGATGCGGAACTAAAGTCGAGTATGTAATTGACTTTTACGCGGGCAAGGATGAGAAAAAAGCTGGGAAAGAGCTCAATTTTTACCTTGATGTTAGGCCGAAACTCAACAGTTTCGAGGGATGGAGAATGAGGGCTATGAAGTTGGTTGGATTGTAATAGGCGGTAGTTGCCAGTGTGTTAAGATAATGCAGTGCATGAGAACGGCGTTTAGGAATGTGTATCATAGGCTATTTATAATATAAAGACAATGTGTATAGAATGTTCATTGCTTGTCAAGTCCCCGGTGAATTATTAAACTCAAGTCGAGCATATCTAAGAAAAACTCGTGTAATAAATACATATCCTAACGCCCTATACGATGGCAATGCCTGAGAAAGAAAATGCCATGACCCAAACCCATACAAGTGGTATCAAGAACAATAAAGGAAAGGGGACCCTAGTCAACTAAGACCGCAAGGATCACAATAGTAAGGATAATGGCCAAAATTATGAGCAGAATACACGCTTTACTCCGTGCATTCTTTTGATACCTGCTGGCCTGGACCAGGTTCTTGTGCGCGCCCTGTGACGCCTCGTGTGTTGTCTCAACATTCTCTTCAATTATATCAAGTTGTTCACCTTGCTCATGGACCATATGCGCGACGTCACGGAAAAGTTCGTTGAGTTCCCCAACAGATTGCTCGATCGTACGAATCTCAGCCTCCCGTTCGATGATAAGAGACTCCTGGAAATCAACTTCGTCTTGCGATGCCAAACGCAGCTGCTCCTGTTCCTGCTGTTGACCAAAGCTTGACTGCTCTTGGCTTGGCGAAGCAACGTCATCCAATGCAGCGCGGGCTGCGGATGCGGATGCCCTTTCTTTCTCAATGGCCTGCCGTTGAAGCACTTGAAATTCGGTAAGAGATCCTTTAAATTCGCGATTCAGTTTCGCTTGGATTATCTTTTGCGATGGCTGAAGGTTGATCAGTGGCATGATTTATTAAGCAGAAACGACATAGCAGATATACATACTCCAACATCAGGCCATGCGGTGACCTTCTTCAACCCTTCTCCAACCTCCTTGAAACCCAACGAAGTCTCATCGATCAATTCTCGCACTCGCTCCCGTGCTCGCTCAGTTTCTCGTTTCGTCCCGAGGAGCGCGACCTGACTTGAGAGGCGGGATATGTTCGCGGTAAGTGAAAAGAGCTTGTCAGATAGCTCTTGGGTATATTGGCGGAATTCGGGATCGTCCGAGTACTGCGGGTCATCCTCGCGCCTCCAAGTGGTCGGCTGGGACTCTAGCGTCGATGAATGCTGGAATGACATGATGATGGGAGAGAAGGTAAAGTAGTTAGTGTGAAGATACCACAATGAGACCAAGGCTATAATCGTGGAGAGTGTTGGACAGGTTCGCGCGTTGGTGAATGGAGGTTAGACGGAGGTGGCAGTGGTGGGTACCTAGGTACAAAGCACGGAGGGGGCTTAGTAAGCGATCCATGGATTTACGCCGCTAAGCCTCTGATATTTTTGCAGCCTATTCTTTTATCTTGTCTTACTATATATCTTATACGCAGTATACGCAACCTAATATTATACCTAAGGTTTATCTTAGCCCCGCTAACTATTTTAAGAAATTATAATGTAGGGAATAATAAAGTAACCGGCATTATTTTAGAGTGAAGACGGAGCAGAATTTGCTCGTTTATTTATATTCAAGTTAACTATATGCTTAGTAAAGTAACCTCTTATTTATTCTTTTATAATTAAGCTAATTTAGAAAGCTTTAGAACCACTAAAGTCTTTTAACATCGCCCTTCCTTGGTAATCGTGTTCCTCCTGCTTGCCTTGGCGAGGTTTGTGTTGTGGGTAGGGATTCTTGCTTCGGCACTATATTCTGTTAATACTATTGTTCTCCTGATTCATTTCACCTGCTACCGCGTTGTCCACGTGCTCTATTGACGGTCGCGCGTCCACGCGCAAGTCCAACACCACGGCCCCTTGTGCCTCGCGATCGGAACATCGGAGCATTCCTAAGAAGTTGTTAGAAAATTATCTCTACTAAACATAGCGGGATAATATTTACCTTAACATATCCGGGACGATGAAGAAGCGGACGTGGGATCCTCGAATATAGACTTGGTCGAGATGGGAAACACGACCGTCGCGTGCGGTAACAGTGATATCCTTGAGTTGGACGTTCATATTGTCTTCGGCTATAAGCGCAAGGAAATTAGCTGTTGTTCAAGAACCAAGTACTAAGTGATGAAGAGTGCATACCTTCAAGGAGCTTTCCACGGTAGGTTTGACCGGATGTGATTTCGAGAGTAACAATGTGACCCTATACGCAAAGTATATCAGCTCATAAAACTCCCTAGAGATCTCGTAAAGCGTTAGACGTACAGTTGCTTCGTTAAGCAACTTGATCGGAATACCGATAGTGCTCGTCATTTTGGCTAGATTGCGGTCGCGGGGCCACAATCGAGTAGAGAGATATAGGACGAGGAAGATGAGGGAACGTGTGTAGTCGTTGCGCGGGGTGGGCGCAGTAGGTTCGGTGAAGTTATGATATTTGAAGAAGCTCGGGCGCTGTACGTTAGCTTTGTTCCGGGGCTTGGCATACCTAGGCAATAACTCTGTCACCACATTACGAAGTACTCTACATCAAGTCCCACCACCTCCATCTCCTTGCCCGCACTCCTCACCTCCAGTCTTCTGATCACTTACGCTATCCTCAATGGACTCTTTGGTTTCTCAGTACAGCCGGCCGGCGTTCAACTACGATGGGCACGCACAAGATGGGCAGCAAGAGCTATCAGAGACAACGCCGCAACTATCACTCAAGTTCGCATTGCCACCCGTAGCACAGGTAGGAAAGCATCCGTCATGACGCAGCTATTTCCGAAGGTCCTTCAGGTACTAATTCACTGGTGATAGTCCTCGGCCTGGCTCAGAGCCATGACGGATGACTACTCCAATCCCAACTGCCCTATCAAGATCGCGCACGGCACTACGACGTTGGCGTTTAGGTTCAAGGGAGGCATTATTGTTGCAACAGATTCAAGGGCAACGGCCGGAAACTGGATAGCCAGCCAGACTGTGAAGAAGGTCATCGAGATCAACAACTGCTTGCTTGGAACCATGGCCGGTGGTGCAGCTGTAAGTGGCTCGGCAAATTCGATGCGCAGAGAAACACTGGATTAAGACTGATCGTACTATTCTAGGACTGTCAATATTGGTTGGCATATCTGGGTATGCAGTGCCGTCTTCACGAATTACGCCACAAGCGACGCATTTCCGTGGCAGCAGCGTCAAAGATCCTCGCCAATCTGGTCTACTCCTACAAAGGAATGGGTTTGAGCATGGTATGATAATATGAGGCGATAACGCAAACAATACGCATAGCTAATCGTGATCCAGGGCACCATGTGCGCAGGTGTAACCCCTCAGGAAGGTCCCGCTCTCTACTATATTGACAGCGATGGTACCCGTCTTGCTGGCAACCTCTTCTGCGTTGGCTCCGGTCAAACCTTTGCTTACGGTGTACTGGATGCCGAATACAAATATGATCTTGAAGATGAAGAGGCTTTAGAGCTCGGGCGGAGGAGTATTCTGGCAGCTACACATAGGGACGCCTTCTCCGGTGGTTACATCAACCTCTACCACGTTAAGGAAGACGGTTGGGTCAAGCATGGTTTCAATGACACGAACCCAATTTTCTGGAAGACGAAGCTGGAGAAAGGCGAATTCTCAAATGTCACCGCGGATCTGGAATAAGGTACGTAGTATGGGATACATGACGGCTCACTAGGAGCTATAACAAATCCCCGACAATGATATTAAAGCCATATTAGCCGAGCTATGTTATGTGTGATGGGGGGTTTCATGCCAGGAAAATGAGGGGTATAGTTATCACATTCGAATGAATGCATGGTTATGACCTAATCAGTCCTTAGCAAGCAGCTAGAAGGGCAGGTAGAGAGCTGCCCATCCTCGCTGGTTCTGTGACTTCATGATATCGCAGCACCTAAACCAATGTCTTTTGCTTATTCCTCTGTAGTAACTAAAACGTTGCGGTAAAGTTGCGGAGGTTCTAACGGCAT